>JBAMBS010002523.1:0-70485 GCA_037044455.1 Zygothrica quintamaculata | reverse complement strand
CTTTGCGTAGGAGCATACACCTTACCAACTCTTCTGACAAGCCACCTTCTGCTTTTTTGTTCTTTAGCCGGTCTATTGCGGCCTCGACTTCATCATGTCTAGGGTTGGTATATCGACTTCGTCGTTGATTGGGGTTTCTGTTTCACTTTTTCCTGTGTTAAAATTCAAGTCCTCGCCCTCCAAAAGACTTGAGAAAGGATCCCTCCATAACCTTAGCGTGACCATTGCATCTGTGATCTGGACTCCGTCATCAGCTCTGCAGATGAGCCATCCAGCTTCATATCCCTCTGATAAAAGTCTCGGGCATCAATTCTGTTTCTACTACACTTCAGCCTTTCTAAAACTCTTTTCTTGCGTTTAAAAAGGTGCTTCTCCTCCCTGTACGCCTCTACCACTGTTCGAGTAGCTACAAATTGAAATGTTCACCTATACGACGATTCCTATGCTCTAGTTGCTTCCCGGCACTCTTGGACGTACCATGGATTCCTTGTAGGGGGTGTTTGAATCCAAGTACTTCCTCCGCCGGAGCTCGTAGATATATACGCTCACATATCACTTGCATTTTCAGAGCTCTATTTTGTTTGCCTAAGTAGGTCAGAGAATCGTGTGGAGAATTCATCCTTCGTCCGTTGTGAATGCAGTTTTCTGGTGTCCAGCTTTCTTGACATACTTAGACGTGCGATTTTCGCTACACAAAGCCGTACGCGAACTTTGGCTGCAACAAGTTAATGGTCAGAGTCTATATTAGGACCCCGAATTGTTTGTACATCACGTATGTTAGACGCATGATCGCAGATCAAGTTAATATTAATGAATTTGGCTGTTATCCGGATCGTTGCTATTCTCTCATTTGTTGGCACAAAGTGAGATACTCGGTGAAAGAAATGAATGAAACTTCTGAATAGCGGAAATGTCAGTTTTGTATTTTTTGAGTGTATCTTCTAGTTGTTGAGCAGCAACGGGCGTGTACAATGTGCGTACCTTCCAGGTGCATACTCTCAAATAATAGTCCTTGTTTCGTTTGCGGTGGTCGTCAACATTGTTTGGGGTCCGTTCTGAGGCAGTTTTAGCATCCTTTATTGAGTGAAGTTTTCTATGGGTGGATCTCAATTCCTACGCCAAAGCCTAATTTAGAGGATCAGGGAACCCGCTGCGCGCTTCAGTTCACCACCCAATGTGTATTGAGTGGCTATCCAGAAGGAACCACTTGGAGGTAGTGCGTCGACTTGAAGAAAGTAAGCACAAGGAACACGCTGGCAATCCCAAACTTCAAAGCATTCAGACACTTTAACTTGGCTTCTCTCTCCCAATTTTTGAATTTCCTCCCCTGACCAACGCAATTCGAAAAAATCGATTATAAGTTACAATTTTCAACCGAAGAAATTTTTTTTGGCACTTGTATTAATTAGAGCATTCCTAATCTACGTTATGAATTTCGTTAAGATTGAACAATAAACATGGAAGTTATAGAACATTAAGTACCGCGCTATAGAGCGTGAGGGTGTAGAAGGCGCGCGCAATGGCCAAGTACGTGCAGAACTGTGTGTATGTATGAGTATGTGTGTGTATGGCTGTATATGTAGGCAAAGGGGCTCTCGTAGTCGGGTACACTCGACTACAGATTTCTTACTTGTTTTTAGCCCCTTTGCCTTTTTGCCTTTTGTAAAAAAAGAGCAAAGCGGAGCTATTGGAAATGTGCAAAATCCAAAAGTATGTAACACATAGAAATAATCATCGGAGACCCCATAAAGTATATATATTCTGAATCAGGACAACAAGACGAGTTCATCTAGCCCTGTCCGTCTGTCTGTCTGTCTGTCTGTCCGTCTGTCCGTCCGTCTGACCGTCTGTCCGTCTGTCCGTCTGTATGAACGCCTGTTTCTCAGAGACTATAAGAGCTAGAGCAACCAAACTTGAAATCTAGATTCGTTATGTTCGTAGGTTATACGAGTTTGTTTTTGATTTTTGAATTTCCTCCCCTGACCCCCGCAAATCGAAAAAAACGATTATTAAGCATAATTTTCAACCGATCAAATTTATTTTTGGTACACATCATAATTAGACCATTCTTGATCGATGTTGTAAGTCTAGGTAAGATTGATCAAAAATCTAGGAAGTTATAGATCATCAAAAGTGGTGTTATGGGCCCCGGGGGGGTATAGTAGTGCGCGCAAAATAAGAGCTAGAGCAACGAAATTTGGAACGTAGATTTGTTATGTTTGTACGCTATACAAGTTTGTTTTTGATTTTTAAATTTCCTCCCCTGACCCCCGCAAATCGAAAAAGGTAAATTTTAACCGAAAAGATTTCTTTTTCGCACACATATTAAGTAGACCATTCTTCATCTACGTTGTGAGTTTCGTTAAAATTGAACGAATAAACACGGAAGTTATACAACAATAAGTACCGCGCTATAGAGCGTGGGGGGCTAAAAGGCGCGCGCAATGGCCAAGTACGTGCAGAACTGTGTGTATGTATGAGTATGTGTGTGTATGGCTGTATATGTAGGCAAAGGGGCTCTCGTAGTCGGGTACACTCGACTACAGACTTCTTACTTGTTTATAATAATATCAGCTTTAACAAGTAAGAAATCTGTACTCGAGTGTACCCAACTACAAGAAACACTTTGCGTACATATACAACTATAGACACACATACTAACACATACACACAGTTCTGCACGTAGGTAGAGATTGCGTGCGCCTATTAGCCCCCGCGCTTAATTAACGTTGTATAACTTCCGTGATCATTGTTCAATCTTAATGAAATTCATAGAGTAGATCAGAAATCATCTAACTAAAACATGTGCCAAAAAAAAATTTTATCGGTTTAAAACGGACGGACGGACAGACAGAAGGACCGGGTATACCTTATGGGGTCTACGACGAAAATTTCTACATATTACATACTTTTGGATTTTGCACATTTCCATTAGCTCCGCTTTGCTTCTTTTTTATGGCAAAGGGGCTAAAAAGTGGTCGTATCGTTTACTGATAGGATATTTTAAATTTTTATTGTTTAAGATGCTTAAAATCTAAAATATGTAAACTGATATTGTTAAGTTGACGGGCTTCGTATTAATTTATTAGATTCATTAATTTTTTTAGAGTGATGCACAGCAGTCGAATTTTATAGCTGTTACTACAATATCTGACTCGCAAGCAATTCGATGTGTTGACATTCACCCCGATGGAAAGCTTTATGCAGTGGGATCAAACTCCAAAACTTTCCGAATTTGTCAATATCCCCAGATATCTAAGCTTAGGTGAATTAATAGTTATATTTTGTTTTTAATTAAATGCAAAATCTTATTTAAATTAAATAATGGTTAGACGTGATCATCATATACATCCTCCATCGGTTTTATGCAAGCGAACTAAACATCATAGAGGGTCAATATATTGCACTTGTTGGTCTACAGACGGTGAAATTATTGCAACTGGGTCCAATGACAAAACAATAAAATATATGAGATTCGATAAGGACACAAATCAACTAATTGGTCATGAAGTCGAACTTAATATGCATGATGGAACTATAAGAGACATGTGTTTTTTGGATAATTCATCAACAAAATCAAAGCTGTTAGTTAGTGGAGGAGCTGGTGACTGTAAGATCAATGTAACAGACTGTACGATAGGTTTGCCGTTTCAGGTGTATAGTGGTCACACTGGCCATATTTCATCAGTGTATAGTTGGACTAATACAATGTTTGTATCAGGATCACAGGTAAAAACTAAATAAAAATCTAAATAAATATGGTGTATACTTAAAATAATTCCAAAAAATAGGATCAAACTATACGATTTTGGGATCTTCGAGTAAACGTTGCCGTTAATTCTTTTGATCCAGCATACGGAAGTCATCATTGCTCACCAGTTACGGCAGTTTGTGTAGAACCAACTGGGCGACTTCTTGTTTCAGCACACGCAGATAACGCATGTGTACTTTTTGATATTCGTGGAAATAGGCTTATACAGCGCTTTTATCCTCACAATGGTGAAATAAGGTACATAATAATAATAAAAAAAAAATTATAACCACAGTGTATACATAATACTAATACCCTAGATTCTTTTATCAAATCTAGGTACTTCATCTTGCTATAGTTAATATCTTATTCAATAATTTGTCTTTACATTTCTTCTATCTTTTTAAAGATGCGTTCGTTTTTCCCCTTCCGCTTATTATATGCTCACATGTAGTTATGACAACACCATAAAGCTTACTGATCTACAGGGAGATCTTGCAAATGACTTAGCATCAGTACCTGTGGCAAAACACAAAGACAAGGCTATTTCAATAAGATGGCATCCCAGCGAATTTTCTTTTATTTCCACATCTGCGGACAAAACTGCCACATTGTGGGCTCTCCCTCCATCCTAATTTATAGGTGTAGTACGTTAAAAATATAACTTATATTATAGTAGGTGTTTTACGAATAATATAAAAATCTTACTATGTCGTAATTATAACTTTACTTAATTGAAACATTTAATATTATATGACAAAAGTATTTTATTTAATATAATACTAAGTAGAGGTTGTAATCCTTATAGTTAACAATTGCAAAGAAAAGATGTTCGAAAAATTACACCATAATACAGCCTTTAAAAAATATATTTATATTTGTAAAACCCCGATAAAATGTTACGTTTTTAAGTTTTCGGAATATTTTCAATATTCTTTCTTTAATTAGTCCACTTTGCTTTGGAAAAACAATTATTAAGCCAAATGTATCCGATCGAATTTCTTTTTTGCACAACAATGTAAGTAAATAGTCCATGTTTTATGTGTGCAATAAAGAAATTCGATCGGTTATAAATTGTACTTAATAAACGTGTTTTTCCTACGGCGAAGGTTGTTACTCTAGCTCTTACAGTTCTAAGAAACAGATGTATATACGGTGGGACGGACAGACTGATAGACGAATAAAGCTAAATTGACTCGGCTAAGCATCCTGATCAAGAATATATTTTAGATTGTCAAAAAAGCGGTATTTTTATTGAAAATTTCAATTGTTCATAGAATTGGGTACAATAAGGCGTTCCAAGTCAAATATGCGCCGTTTTGTTCGATGACGTGTTCCCAACGAGATGCTAACTTCATAATGCCCCTATTATAGAAGCTCTCTTCCCTATTGGCAAAAAACTTGGAGACTACCAGACTACCAAGCTCGTTCGCCATGGTAATCACTTGGTGCGAGATTTGGACTATGCGGGGATGCAAAAGAACCTCCCATCCGAGCTCCCGGAGCTTCTGGCTCGTCATTAAAGATGTGGAAAACAATTCGCCCTCTGTTGATCAAAGATTGCCTCTTCAGCATGAGTGCTACCTTCAAGCGGTCCAGTTGTTTGCAGTACAGGTCCGAATTGATCGTTTGGCCATAGGGATGATAACCTGCCAATCCTACCACACACAGGATAACCTTCCTGGTCATCAATCCAGGCTTGACCACCGTTTGGGCGCTTCACAGCTTTTCGAACACGACCGTTTGCGCCTTATGGGACAATTTTGTTGCGATTCAGAAGCGATTCGCATGCGTCGATACGGTCATAGATGTTTTTATGCGTGAATTCGTGTGGCACCCATACATCGTGCTTCTCAGTGACTCCAAGCTTCTTCAAATGGTTTATAACGGTTTGATGACTCATGCCCAGATCTGGACCGATGCTACGTCTGCTAATATGCCTCTTTCGACCCATTCAGCGATTTTATCGCAATTTTCTACGACATGCCTTCCACCTCTACACTAGAACGAAAACGTTGAAACTATCTTTGTTCGGTGGAAATGGAAACTGTATCGGGTCCATAAACTGCACAAATTTTATTGGCGGCTTTAGTTGCATTTTTGTCTTTATCGTAGTAGTACTGTAAAATATACTGTACTTTCTCTTTATTTTGCTCCATGTTTGCGACGATATAGCTCACGACCGAATAAACAAGAACAAAAATCAATCAAACACGTGTTAGCGCGGAGAATGAGCTTTCCAAAAAGGTATAGCATGACCCAATGCGTCGAAAAAAACTAGAACTACGCGATTGCAGAGACAACTAGCGAAAATACCGGACTTTTTTGACAAACTAATAAATTTTATAGGATTTTTCAATTTATTACATTTCTGATGTTTCCACAAATCTAATAACTCCCTTTTTCCTTTTTTCAAAGGCAAAGAGTTTCTCCCTTTGAATAGATTCCACTTTTTGTTGCTCCAGCTTTAATATTATTGCAGGAACAGGCGATCATACAGATGGATGATACAAATGAGGCTAAAAAATAACTCTTTAAAAAATAACTATGAAGGATGACTTTAGATATGGGCCACCAAAGGTGAAATGCACATTTGTTTTTTCGATTTCGAATTTTTCGATTGCGAATAACGTTACAAAATATTCGACTGTGATGTGTACTGTTTCAGCTGATTACCGTTCCCAGTTTTTAATCGCTTCGTGCTGCAGCCTTTCTTCTGTTTATTTAAAGAATATTCTTCGGTAGCTATGATCGCATTGCAGGAAGATATTTTTCAGAAGATATTTCAGTTATCGAAAAGAACAGTTTAAATGATAAATCTTTTTTGATTGGTTGATATACTGTTCACATTTCAATATTCTGACTAATTTCCCGTTTCAATTCTAAACATGTAAACGTATTCTTTATAAGCTAAAATAGTGCTTTTTTTCCTAGTGTAGAGATTCAGCGGGATCACAATTTAATGAGAAAATAATTTAATTTGAGTAATTTGATTTCATTGTAAAGTTCCAGTGTTCGGGAACACCACACAAAAATGTTTTTTTTTTTTTTTTGATTTTTTTGCCACTTATTATTTACTAAAACGTTGACCTATATATAAAAAATGAAAAATATTTTTTCAATAAAAAATGAGTAAATTTAAATTTATAAAATTAACATCTAGCTAGCGATAAATGCAATAAATATCAATAGATATGTTATTTACCTTACCTTAAATTTTTTCCACTGAGCCACAACTGCTCATACAGATGCTCTATCGAACAGTATATATATATAAGTATTATATACATGAAACACAATGTATAGATAAATGCAAAATACCGATATTTCTAAGAATCTAAACAAAACAGGAAATAAAGCAACAATCAAGTAAGTCAATAATTTGATAGTGTGATATTTCTTTCTATTTATTTATTTGTTTTCCCCTTTGCCTTTTTGTAAAAAAGAAGCAAAGCGGAGCTATTGGAAATATGCAAAAACGAAATTATGTAACACATAGAAATAATCATCGGAGACTCCATAAAGTATATATATTCTTGATCAAGACGACAAGACGAGTTGATCTAGCCATGTCCGTCCGTTCGTCTGACCGTCTTTATGAACGCCTGTTTCTCAGAGACTATAACAGCTAGAGCAACCAAACTATCTAAATCTACATTTGTTATTTTCGTACGCTATACGAGTTTGTTTTAGATTTTCGAATTTCTTCCCCTGACCCCCGCAATTTGAAAAAATCGATTATAAGGCACAATTTTCAACTATTCAAATTTCTTTTTGACACATATTTTATTTAAAGCATTATTAATCTACGTTGTAAATTTCGTTAAGATTGAACAATAAACACGGAAGTTACAAAACATTAAATATCGCGCAATAGAGCGCGGGGGCTAAAAGACTTAAAGTACAGAACTGTGTGTATGTGTGTGTATGGCTGTATATGTAGGCAAAGGGGCTCTACTAGTCGGGTAGACTCGACTACAGATTTCGTACTTATTTTTTTTTACCTTTTAAAAAAGGGTGATTCGAAAATAAAATATTTTAATACCAAATGAAGTCAAATAATTTAATTTTTTAATGTGTAAAGCATTTATTGATTTACATATGTTTGTTAGCGTAAAATCTTAAATATACATATAAATACATTAAAATATTATAAAAATGAATTAAGATTTTATAATGACATAATCTACATACATTCTGTTCTTTCAATTATTTAGTTCATACCTATGTATTTACAGATACGCAAATACGTATATGTTTTAAAAACTAAAAATTCTATCCTATATAAGAATATTAAAACATTTATTAGACATAGTACATTTAAACACTTATAGGTAAGGATTTATAATAATCGACATAAGTAGGTATTACTGAATGATTCACAAACATTTGTAAACTTTTTTCTAAAATATAATCGTTATCCATATTTCTACAATATGCAATTTATATTTTCCGTTACTCTTTTCATTAATACAACAGTATTTCCCCCAACTCAAGACTCTAAATTATATACAGTAGAAAATTATTTTCTGTTACTCATGCGCCTTCAATATGATAGTTTAATTTTATTCGTACAATTGAAAAGTTCACAAAACATAAGTAAAAGAAAACCAATTAAGTGGTTAAGTTACCATTAAAGTTTAAGAAGTTGACAAAATTTTCGGGTATTTTTGGCCCATAAACTATCGTCTTCACAAGTAAATACATTTTTACTACATACCTTTGTAAACATATATATGTATGTGCGCATATCTATAAAATTAAGCATTTAGCAATTTTATATGTGGGGTTTTCAACTAGACTTTCTATACACAAATTTATTAATGAGCTTGTATTTATATAAGCATACAAATAATTTCATAAATGTTGTACATTCATTTATATAAACCAACAACTTGGAGTCTAAAAAGATTTAAAAAGTAAAAATTAACATTAGAATGCTATCGTTATATATATTTATTTTATACATACATATGTATGATAAGCTATACAGCGAATACACCTAAAACCAGTTAAACCTAAGTGAAGACAAACATGAACTTAAAAGCCATACAATCTAACAATCGGCATAAATACATGAAATGAAAACTCTTAAAACAATTTTATCAATGCTGGTTTATTTTGCTTCCTGATTTTTTTTATCGTATATCCATCCATATTTGCATGTGCTCATAAACCACAGCAGTAACACTTATCGATAAGCATGCACACATATATCTTTGAGCATGTCTCTATATAAAATTTTTTTTTTATTTTATTAGTGAAAGGCTTAGAAGCTTAGTAATAAATCTTTGGTAGGTTGACACTTATACTAAGAATTATTAAAAACGACAAATAAACTGGAATATTATCAAAAAATAATATTAATATTTATTAATATTAATAATAATGTATTAGGGACTTTCCTTCGAGAATTTGTGTGTAGTTATAAAAAAGGGATTTGACTTCTAGAATTTGTTTGTAGAAATTTATATATATTTGTAATTTTATACCAATATATACTTGTAGAATCTTCATGAATAAGGCTGAACATGGTAATATAAAAAATAAATAAATTAGATTAGCCCGACTTCAGGAAGTCTTCTTCCATACATACACTTTGTCACATTGAAAAAATAACATATTTTGACTTTAGAAAGAAATTAGCAGACTTTTATTTAAATTTAAATAAATTTTTTAACACCAATTTATTTTCAGATAAATAACTTAAATGTTGGTAAAAATAACCTTAATATTATTACTATTTAAGAAAATAAATCACAAAAACTATTGTTACTGCTTTTTTACACTGTCAAGAAAATGTTTTCACAAAAAAAATATTTTTTGATTTTAAAAATAGCAAATTTTAACTCAATTTATCCAAATTTAATATATACCAAATTATTATAAGATAAAATTGGCGACGACAATCTTGTTATATACCAAATTATTTAAAGAAAAAATTGGCGACGACAATCTTGTTTTTTTTCTTGAATTTATCATCTGTAATTTTTTCGGGAGCTCATGTAAAATCTAAACCGTTTAAAATTAAATTGTGTGGTAAAATTTTAAAACTTGAACTGATCCAATTAATTAATTATATTCATTAGTTCTGTAAATGCTACAAATCTGCCCTAACGTCCCTGGCCAATAAAAATATTAATTTTAATATTAAAAAATTAAAAAGTCGAGGAGTCGAATACTTGACATTTAAACTATTATTATGAAGTTCTACCGTCAAATTTTTAAAATCCATTTATCAAACTCTTAACAAAGTTTGTATTTTATGACAATGATAAACTACATTTAAAGTTTTTCTAAGCTTGATCGCATAAAAAGTAAAAAAAATTTATTTCCTTTCGTGAAACTCACAACGTGGATAAAGAATGCTCTAATTATTATGTATGCCAAAAAGAAATTCGATCGGTTGAAAATTGTGCTTAATATTCGTGTTTTTCGTACTGCGGGGACAGGGGAGGAAATGCAAAAATCTTAAACAAACTCGTATAGCGTATGAACTTAAAGAATCCAGATTTCAAATGTGGTTGTTGTAGCTCTTACAATCTTTGAGAAATAGGCGTTCATATGGACGGACGGACGGACATGGCTAGATCAACTCGTCCTGTCGTCCTGATTCAGAATATATATACTTTATGGGGTCTCCGATGATTATTTCTAACCGTTACATACTTCTCGATTTTGCACATTTCCAATAGCTCAGCTTTGCTTCTTTTTTACAAAAAGGCAAAGGGGCTAAAAATTAACTGATTTGTGTAAACAAGTAATTATAAGGATAAACCTACCATTACAAACTTAAATTTTCTTTTAATTACTTTACTTTATTCTAGAGTTCATCTAATGCCAAAAATATGCCTGATAGATTTCAAGTTACAAAAACTGACGAAGAGACTGTCCTGGATTACCTTCAAGATGAATCTGCAAGTGGAAAGCTTTGAGGAGATGTTCAAGACGAATTAACAGGTAAACATAGTTCCTTTTTTTTAGCCCCTTTGCCTTTAGAAAAGGCAAAAAGGGAGATAATGCAAATGTACATATAACAGGTAAATAAATAATCATCTAAGATCATATAAAGAATATATTAGATAGTCAAAAAAGGCCTTCGGTATTTTATTCAATTTTTAATTGTTGACAAAATGCGATTTAACTCAAACATGCGCCGTTTTATTCGATAACGCGTTCCCCCAGATGCCAACATCATAATTCCCTTATTATAGAAGCTCTCTTTTCCTTTTTGGCAAAAAAATCGGAGAGCCAATGTTCACAGGACTCTCTTGTGGCCAACTTCAGACTACCACAACAGGTGGTAATCACTTGGTGCGAGATTTGGACTATGCGGTGGATGCAAAAGAACCTCCCATCCGAGCTCCCGGAGCTTCTGGCTCGTCATCAAAGATGTAGAAAACAATTTGCCCTCTGCTGATCAAAGATTGCCTCTTCTGTATGAGTGCTGCCTACAAGCGGTCCAGTTGTTTGAAGTACAGGTCCGAATTGGCCGTTTGAGCATAGGGGAGCTGCTCATAGTGGATGATTTCCTGCCAATCCCACCACACCTAGGACAACCTTCCTGGGCATCAATCCAGGCTTGGCCACCGCCTATGCCGCTTTAACGCTTTTCGAACACCACAGTTTGCGCCTTACGGGTCAATTATTAGATTTTATTATGCGTGAATTCGTGTGGCACCCATACATCGAGCTGCTTAGTGACTCCAAGCTTCTTCAAATGGTTTATAACGGTTTGATGACTCATGCCCAGATCTTGACCGCTGCTACGGCTGTTAATATGCCGGTCTCTTTCGACCCATTCAGCGATTTTATCGCAATTTTCTACGACAGGCCTTCAACCTCTACACTAGAACGAAAACGTTGAAACCATCGTTGTTTGGTGAAAATGGAAACTGTATCGGGTCCATAAACTGCACAAATTTTATTGGCGGCTTTAGTTGCATTTTTGTCTTTATCGTAGTAGTACTCTTTAATGTACCGTATTTTCTCTTTATTTTGCTCCATGTTTGCGACGATATAGCTCACGACCGACTAAACAAGAACAAATCTGAATCAAACACGTGTTAGCGCGGGAAATGAGCTTTCCAAAAAGGAATAGCATGACGGAAGGACAGACAGACGGACAGACAGACAGACGGACAGGGCTAGATCGATTCAGCTAGTCGTCCTGATCAAGAATATATATACTTTATGGGCTCTCCGATAATTATTTTTATGTGTTACATACTTTTGGATTTTGCACATTTCCAATAGCTCCGCTTTGCTTCTTTTTTACAAAAAGGCAAAGGGGCTAAACACGGAAGTTATACAACATTAAGTATCTCGATATAGAGCGCGCGGTGTGAGTTTGTGTGTGTATGGCTGGGTATGTAGGCAAAAGGAATCACTCGTTTACAGACCTTTTATTTGTTGTTGCGTAACCCTGTGCAGTATGTATGACTTTTAATAGCGCTCTGAAATTTTGTCCTCAAAGTGATGAATGTGATCTGTTTCCGTAAAATTATTATTGACCATTTTCACTACCGATAGGTTAGCTTAAATATTTGTATCATTTAATAAATGATAAAACTTCCTTCAGATAGTAAAACTTATCACTATCATTGAAAACTTGGAACATATTTATTTGTCATTCTAATATAAATAAATGATAACAGGATTTGTGAAGCTTGTGGTATATACCGCGTAACAAATAAGCTAAAAAACAAATATAGGAGTCTGATGCACTTTGTAAAAGCAACAAGTAAGAAATCTGTAGTCGAGTGTACCCGACTACGAGAGCCCCTTAGCCTTCTTAAACAGTCATACACACATACTCACACATACACACAGTTCTGCACATAGTTTAAGCCTTTTACCCCCGCGCTCTATTTCACGATACTTAATGATCTGTAACTTCCGTGTTTATTGTTCAATCTTAACGAAATTCACAACGTAGATCAATAATGCTTTTAGTAATATATGTGCCAAAGAGAAATTTGAATAGTTGAAAATTGTGCCTTATAATTGATTTTTTTGAATTGCCGGGGTCAGGGTAAGAAATTTCAAAATGTATATAACAAACTTGTATAGTGTACGAACATTAAGAATCTAAAATCCAAATTTCGTTGCTCTAGCTCTTATTTTGCACGCACTACTAAACCCCCCGGGCACCATAACGACTTTTTTAATGATGTATAACTAAGTTTTTAGATTAATCTTACCCAGATTTACAACATAGATCAAGAATGGTCTAATTATGATGTGTGTCGAAAAGATTTCATCGGCTGTGCTTAACAATCGTTTTTTAGCCCTTTGCCTTTTTGTAAAAAAGAAGCAAAACGGAGCTATTGGAAATAAGAAAGAAATCTGTAGTCGAGATCTGTAGTCGAGTGTACCCGACTACGTTAGCCCCTTTGCCTACATATACAGTTATACACATACATACACACAGCTCCTTAAGTCATTGTGCGCGCCTTTTAGCCCCCGCGCTTTATTGAGCGTTACTTAATGATCTGTAACTTCCGTGTTTATTGTTCAATCTTAACGAAATTCACAGCGTAGATCAATAATGCTTTAAATAATATATGTGCCAAAAAGAAATTTGAACAGTTGAAAATTGTGCCTTATAATTGATTTTTTTGAATTGCCGGGGTCAGGGTAGGAAATTTAAAAATCTAAAACAAACTTGTATAGCGCACGAAAAGAACAAATCCAGATTCCAAATTTCCTTGATTTAGCTCTTATTTTGCGCACACCACTTAACCCCCCGGGCTTCGCTTTGCTTCTCTTTTACACAAAACAAAGGGGCTAAAAAACAAGTAAGAAATCTAAAGTCGACTGTACCCCACTACCAGAGCCCCTTTGCCTACTTACACAGCCATACACACACATACTCACACATACACACAATTGTACACGTACTTTAGCCTTTTAGCCCACCGCACTCTATAACGCGATACCTAATGTTGTATAACTTCCGTGTTTTTTATCCAATCTTAAGAAAATTCACAAAGAAGATCAAAAATGGTCTAATTATTATATGTGCGAAAAATAAATTTGATAGGTTCAAAAATTGTGTTTTATAATCGCTTTTTGTATTGCGTGGTTAGGGGAGCAAATTCAAAAATCTAAAACAAATTCGTGTAACCTATCAACATACCAAAACTACTTTCCAAGTGGTTGGTCTAGCTGTTATAGTCTCTGAGAAACAGGCGTTCATACGGACGCTCTGATAGACAGACAAACAAACGGACAGACGGTCAGACGGTCAGACGGATGGACTTTTTTACACACATCATAATTACACCATTCTTGATTAGCATTGTGAATTTCGTTAACACGGAAGCTATACAACATTAAGTATCTAGCTATTGAACGCGGGGGGATAAAATGTGCGTGCAATTGCTTAAGGTACGTGTAGAACTATATGTGTATGTGTGAGTATGTGTGTGTAGGCAAAGGGGCTCTCGTAGTCGCGTTAACTCAACTACAGACTTTTTACTTGTTTTTTACCCCTTTGCCTATTTGTAAACAAGTAAGAACATACACACATACTCATACATACACACAGTTCTGCACGTACTTGGCCATTGCGCGCGCCTTTTAGCCCCCCACGCTCTATAGCGCGGTACTTATTGTTGTATAACTTCCGTGTTTTTCGTTCAATTTTAACGAAACTCACAACGTAGATGAAAAATGATCTACTTAATATGTGTGTGAAAAATAAATCTTATCGGTTAAAAATTGTACCTTATAATCGTTTTTTTCGATTTGCGGGGGTCAGGGGAGGAAATTTAAAAATCAAAAACAAACTTGTATAGCGTACGAACATAACAAATCTACGTTCCAAATTTCATTGCTCTAGCTCTTATTTTGCGCGCACTACTATACCCCCCCGGGACCCATAACAACACTTTTGATGATCTATAACTTCCTAGATTTTTGATCAATCTTACCCAGACTTACAACATCGATCAAGAATGGTCCAATTATGATGTGTACCAAAAATAAATTTGATCGGTTGAAAATTATGCTTAATAATCGTTTTTTTTCGATTTGCGGGGGTCAGGGGAGGAAATTCAAAAATCAAAAACAAACTCGTATAACCTACGAACATAACGAATCTAGATTTCAAGTTTGGTTGCTCTAGCTCTTATAGTCTCTGAGAAACAGGCGTTCATACAGACGGACAGACGGACAGACGGTCAGACGGACAGACGGACAGACGGACATTTCCAATAGCTCCGCTTTGCTCTTTTTTTACAAAAAGGCAAAGGGGCTAAAAAGAAGCAAAGCGGAGCTATTGGAAATGTGCTAAATCCAAAAGTATGTAACACATAGAAATAATCATCGGAGACCCCATAAAGTACATATATTCTGAATCAGGACGACAAGACGAGTTGATCTAGCCATGTCCGTATGTCCGTCTGTCCGTCCGACCGTCTGTCCGTCTATCCGTGCGTCCGTCTGCCTTTCCGACCGTCTGTATGAACGCCTGTTCAGAGAGAATAAAAGCTAGAGCAACAAAATTTTAAGCCTACATTTGTTATTTTCGTGCGCAATACAAGTTTATTTTAGATTTTTCAATTTCCTCCCCTGACTCCCGTAATTCGAAAAAAAAAAACAATAATTAAGCAGAATTGTCAACCGATTTAATTTTTTTTTGGCACACATCATAATTAGACTATTCTTGATCTATGTTCTAAATCTGGGTAGGATTGATCTAAAATCTCGAAAGTTATACATCATTAAAAGTTGTGTTATGTGGCCCGGGGAGTCTAGTAGTGCGCGCAAAATAAGAGCTAGAGCAACGAAATTTGGAATCTAGATTTGTTATATTTGTACGCTATACAAATTTTTTTTGGTTTTTCGATCAGGGCCGCTGTGGGAAAATATTATTGGCTACTGGGTCCGAAAAGCAAATTATTTCTCAACAACAAACTAACCATTTATAGGCAAATAATTGCACCAATTTGGATTTATGGCTGTCAAATTTGGGGGCTTGCTTCGATAGCCAAATCAAACATATTCAAATCACGCAAAACAAAGTGCTCAGGCTTATCACTGGATGTGAGTGGTATGTTAGAAACAAAACTTTACACAGTTATCTGAAAGTTTCCACAGCGTTCCAGCAAATTAACTTTCACTCAAGTCGCTACAATAGTCGCATTAATAGCCACAGCAATAGATTAGCCAAACGGCTGACTAGAACTCGCCCAAGACGACGCCTAAAAAGACGTCGACCTCATAACCTCATTAGCCGGATGCCCAGAAGGAGGCAAATTTAATGTTTATTATATGAATTGTACACCTTACTGGTTAGCCGGTGCGCCCAATTGGGCTTAATTTAATTGATAGAAAGGACACAAAGAGGTCTTAGGACCTCGGCTTCCTTAATAAAAAAAGAAAAAAAAAAAAGATTTTCGAATTTCTCCCCCTGACCCCGAAATTTGAAAAAATCGATTAATGGGTCAAATTTCCACTATTCAAATTTTTTTTTGGCACATATATTATTAAAAGCATTATTGATCTACGTTGTGAATTTCGTTAAGCTTAAACAATAAACACGGAAGTTACAGTATAGAAGTATCACGCTATAGTGCACAGGGGTTAAAAGGCGCGCGCAATGGCTTAAAGAACTTATACAACTCTGTGTACGTGTGAGAATTTGTGTGTATGGTTGCAAATGTTGGAAGTGGGGCTCAACTTCAGATTTCTTACTTGTTCTTTTTGAATATTGAGTTCCATCGCATACATACATATATTATTAGTATATATACTTATGTGTATGATATACGATCTATCTTTTTTAGTTATTTTGAATTTACTTCTATGGAAACCTTTTTGTGTGTTTCGGTTGAAAATTGTGCTCAATAATCGTTATTTTCGTATTACGGGTGTCAAGGGAGGAAATTGAAAAATCTAAAATAAACTCGTATTGCGCACGAAAATAACAAATGTAGGCTAAACATTTGGTTGCTCTAGCTTTTATACTCTCTGAACAGGCGTTCATACAGACGGTCGGAAGGACAGACGGGCGCACGGATACACGGACAGACGGTCGCACGGACAAGCGGACAGACGGACATGGCTAGATCAACTCGTATTGTCGTCCTGATCAAGAATATATGTACTTTATGGGGTCTCCGATGATTATTTCTATGTGTTACATACTTTTGGATTTTGCACATTTCCATTAGCTCCGCTTTGCTATTTTTTTGGGAAAGGTTCTAAAAATTTTTGTATAAAGAAAATTTATTTGCGCTTTTGTGTTCATTAGATGTCTAAAAAAGGCCCATATTTATAAGTATGCCAGTAGATACACACAAGGTGTCGAATGTCCCAAATATCCTGCTGACATATTTAACCTGCACTCCACGCATTAAAGCTTACACTAAAAAGCTCTGAGAGAGCAAATGACCAATAAGCTTTCGCATATTTTTGTTTGGATGCTGTGTGAGAGAAGAAATTTGTAGCTTTATTTTCAAGGATATGGCTACAGACATATCTGTATGAGGTGCCTCTCTTTGCTTGGCTTCTATTTGGTAATCCTGGAAATATGGGGTGTATTTTCAGTATAGACAAAAGCTTTACTTTTCATCTTTATTTTAATGCTCACAGTCCAGGGCAACATAAATTTTATTTAGTAGCACAGTAACCGTTTTCCTTAATATTTTGTAAAAATACAGCTAAACAAATAGGAATTTTCGTTCTTTTAAAATATTATACAATATATATTAGATCGAAGAGACAATATGATGTGCAAAGTTACATAAATCACAGGTTGTGCACTTAGGATTTAAAAACGCTCTTTATGCTAAATATATATATATATATATATATATATATATATATATATTTATCTAATTATATACATATATATATGAATGAAATTAAATAAAACGAAAAACCAAGAATATATATATTGTGAAATGTTTTAAGAAAAATTTTTGTACGTGTTATTTTTATAGATTTGATACGTTTAATATTCTACCAATGCTTTACAATTATAGGTTTAAACATCATTTATTTCTATTTATTTATAATGCTATTTTTTTTTTATATGTATTTTGACTTGTGCCTTAACACACCCATTTTTAAAGCTATTTAAAACAAAAAGTACTTCAAGGAAAATCTAAACGCTAAGTTATATAATAAATAATATAACATTAAAAGTTTTATATTTATTCGCAATGGTTTCAAGTGTTAGCTAATTTTAAGTAATAAAAGTTATTTGGCAATCATCGCAAATTTGCACTATTCGGTAAAATGCAATGTAATAACGAAAAAGATGCTGACGACGAAACGAATACGAATATGCCATCAGAGCATAATGGAATAGCAATTGACATAAAACATACAGGTATGAAAAATCGTTTTGTGCTTCAATTGGCACACATAGCGCGAAAAAGACAAAACAAATAAATTTGGTAACGTTAATTCGATTTAGTAGTATTTTTCTATGGCTCAAATTCTTTTGTTGATTGACCCATTTCCATAATTATTTTTACTTTTACTTTTTAAAGATTAAAATGGGTATCAGATAAAGAGAAGTTGTATAATTTAAAGAAATCACATTGTAGAACATATAACTTCTTTTATGTAGTCGGCTGTACCCGACTACTTATAGGCGTTTAGCCCAGATTAAAAATATACAAAAGCGTAACTATATTACACATACACTTTTACATGCACTACAAGGTGTTTTTAAAATTCTTCTGTTCGTTACATTAAATTGCACAGTTTCGACAGTGACAATTAAGCTATTTGGGTATATAGTATATTACTATAAAATTATTATAAAATTCTATTTAATTCTATTCATATAATAGATCTTAAATTTAATATTGCTTCAGTCTTCAAATAAAAAAAAATTTTTCATAAATAAATAGGTGTATGTATAGAATTTATGTATATTCTGAATGATTTTTATAAACACTATGTTTATGAATAGTGTATTATAAAAGGTACGAAGAATTAATCAATAATAAACAAAATATTTATTATTCATATTTTTTATCACCGACAAAAGTTTATTAAAAGGTCTAAACAGTTTTAAAAAGCATTTTGAAATTATTAACCATAGTCAATAAACGAATACCAATTAATTAATATTATATTTGTAGGCTTCATATGCTTACATATTTAAACGGTACCAGTGCCATGTTTATCAAAATTTCTTGCAATATAATTATTAAGACTTTTTAAAAGAAATTGCTACATTAGAAAATTAATAAAAAGTATTTAGCAGTGCAGTGGACGCATTTAGTATTCTGTGCATATGATTTTATTCGATATGTTTACACTCTTTGCTATTGAAAAAGGTTAAAGGAAGTTATGTGCAAAATCAAAAAGTATGTAACAGGTAGAAATAATCATCTGACCATATTCTTAATCAGGATGACTAGACAAGTCGATCATGGTTGTCTGTCTATCCTAATCGAAAATGTACCTAACACGCAGAAGGAAGCATCAACAACCTTATACATATTAATTTTCAGAATTAAACCCTAACTCAATCCAGCCCTGTCCGTTTATTTGCTGGTCTGTTCGTCTAAATCAACATGTGCTTGTCAGAAATTATAAATGATAATATTTACAAATTTGGCATGTATATTCTAGTTTTTCGTACGTAGGTCAAGTTTGTGTATGCACGAATACGTAATGTTTCTTATTCATCAGTTCAGGATATAATCTTAAATTAATTGAATAAGCTAATTATAATTTTTTATAAAAAGTAAAGACTTAGTAAAGTAACAAGTATTGTAACGAATTTTATATCCATTTAAGTTAATATAATAAAATATAAAATAACACTTTTCCGAAATATTTGTTGTTTTAGATTCCCATGATGTTCACAAAACAGAAGAAAATCAAAAATCAAGCATCGATCCTAACTTGTACCTATACGATGATGACTTAGAAACAAGACCTCATATTTCAACATTCATTTCATCCATTGCTAATTATGAAAACACGATACCAGCGGCTACTGACCCTGATGCTAAACCACCTCCGCCATCAGCGCGAATGGGTAAATAAATTTAATTTTAAATGTTATTTTAATTTAAACCATAAATTAAAGATAAAGAATTTTTATTTTTTTAATCTATTGCTTTAGTAAGTAATAAATTTCACTTCATCTTTTTGTATTTTTTAGGTACGCTTATTGGAGTATTTTTGCCGTGTATTCAAAATATATTTGGTGTAATATTATTCATTCGATTAACATGGGTTGTTGGAACAGCTGGAGCTATTTGTGGATTCCTAATTGTGTTGACCTGCTGTTGTGTGGTATAAATTTAAAATCTCTCAATATATATTATAATAAACCTGTTATTAATAAGTTATAATTCTGCATTTTCTATCACAGACGATGCTGACAGCAATATCAATGTCAGCCATTGCAACAAATGGAGTTGTACCGGCTGGTGGTAGTTATTTTATGATATCACGGTACGTAAAACTGTATAATCTGAGTATAAATATTTGTGCAAAATCGAAAAGTATATAATAGTCCGGGACCCTATAAAGTATTTATATTCAGGATCAGGACGACTAGCTGAGTCGATGTAGCCCTGTCCGTCTGTTACCCGTCCGTCTATTGTCCGTTCGTGTGTATGTCTGTATGAACACCGCACAGTGGTCGGGCTTGTATGAAAGATCGGCCATTAATACTTCTAGAGCTCAGATTAGGATAAAATTTATACTGTAGGTTCTTAGAAACATAATATAAGAATTTGGCATTAATTGTACATCTGTACGTCACACCCACCCCCTGACTATATGAAAAGTAGTATATAATCATAAAAAATTATATGTTTTAAATATTATTTAATATTATTTTTGTAATATCCCTTCTAGTTCTTGGTTTAATTCACATAAAACCCATTTTAACCTAGAATTCATTTTGACATATATTCTTTCTCATGAAGCTCTCTGTCTTTTCGACTTGAGATAGAATTTGCAATATTTTTCCGTTAAAGTGAAGGGAATACTTTAAAACTCTAATATACGTATTATATATTAATAATCCAATCTTAAATCGCTTTTTTAATTGGGTTAGTTTTTCCAACAATCTATTAATAAAACTTATCAAATAACTAAAATGCATACTATTATCTATAAAAAGGACACAAAGAGGTCTCAGGACCTCGGCTTCCTTAATAATAATAATAAAAAAAAAAAAAAAAAAAACTATTATCTATAAATATCAATATTTTCTTTTTTATTTAAAATACTTTTAATATTTGAAATAAATTTAATAACCCTGCACTGCTCTACCGAGAAATTGGAAATGGTTAAGCACATGGTTGCTCTTTATGTTCTATTTTTAGAAAGTACCGTTGAAAAAACGAAAAAAAAGAACAAGGACCTTAAAGTTTTAACAATTTGCTAATCAAACAAATAAGAAGTCTGTAGTCGAGTGTACCCGACTACGAGAGCCCCTTTGCCTACATATACAGCCATACACACACATAATCATACATACACACAGTTTCTGCACGTACTTGGCCATTGCGCGCGCCTTTTAGCCCCCCACGCTCTATAGCGCGGTATTTATTGTTGTATAACTTCCGTGTTTTTCGTTCAATTTTAACGAAACTCACAACGTATATGAAGAATGGTCTACTTGATATGTGTGCGAAAAAGAAATCTTATCGGCTAAAAACTGTACTTTATAATCGTTTTTTTCGATTTGCGGGGGTCAGGGGAGGATATTTAAAAATCAAAAACAAACTCGTATAGCGTACGAACATAACGAATCTAGATGCCAAATTTCGTTACTGTAGCTCTTATTTTGCGCGCGCTACTAAAACCCCCTGGGGCCCATAACGCCACTTTTGATGATCTATAACTTCCGAGATTTTTGATCAATCTTACCCAGATTCATAACATCGATCAAGAATGGTCTAATTATGATGTGTACCAAAAATAAATGTGATCGGTTGAAAATTGTGCTTAATAATCGTTTTTTTCGATTTGCGGGGGTCAGGGGAGGAAATTCATAAATCAAAAACAAACTCGTATAACCTACGAACATAACGAATCTAGATTTCAAGTTTGGTTGCTCTAGCTCTTATAGTCTCTGAGAAACAGGCGTTCATACAGACGGACAACGACAGACAGACAGACGGACAGGGCTAGATGAACTCGTCTTGTCGTCCTGATTCAGAATATATATACTTTATGGGGTCTCCGATGATTATTTCTATGTGTTACATACTTTTGGATTTTGCACATTTCCAATAGCTCCGCTTTGCTCTTTTTTTACAAAAAGGCAAAGGGGCTATAAATCAAAAACAAACTCATATAGCGTAGGAAAATAACAAATCTAAGTTTAAAATTTGGTTGCTCTAGCTCTTATAGTCTCTGAGAAACAGGCGTTCATACAGACAGACGGACGGACAGACGGACATGGCTAGATCAACTCGTCTTGTCGTCCTGATCAAAAATATATATACTTTATGGGGTCTACGATGATTATTTCTATGTGTTACATACTTTTGGATTTTGCACATTTCCAATAGCTCCGCTTTGCTTCTTTTTAACAAAAAGGCAATGGGGCTAATAAGAGAAATATAATAATGCATACAATTCTTTAGGCTTAATAAATGCTTATGTACATCAAAATATGTTGTTTGAATTACCTTTTCAGTTCCCTTGGTCCTGAATTTGGTGGCGCAGTCGGCATGCTATTCTACACGGGAACCACATTGGCAGCTGCTATGTATATTGTTGGTGCTGTGGAAATTGTATTGGTAAGAAGTCGGTAAATTGATTATTATCAAATTATATAGTTTAGCATTTTTATAGACGTATATGGCACCGTGGGCATCAATATTTGGGGATTTCACAAAAGATGCAGAAGCTATGTACAACAACTTCAGGGTCTACGGTTCAATACTGCTCGTGTTTATGGGTAACTTAAACTAATTTCTTTAATTTGAGTTCAACAAATAATAAAATATTTTATTAGGTTTAATTGTTTTTCTGGGTGTAAAGTTTGTCAACAAATTTGCAACAGTTGCACTTGCTTGTGTTATATTTTCAATAATAGCAGTATATATAGGCATTTTTGACAACATTAATGGGAACGACAAATTATAGTAAGTAATATTTAAATATGATAATCTACAAAGATTCATCAGTAGGCTTAACACTTATGTTTCAGCTTGTGTGTACTTGGAAAGCGTGTTCTCAAAGATATTCCAATTGAAAACTGTACAAAACAAGATCCGTGGTTAACCAATTTATATTGCAAAGATAATAGATGCGATGACTACTTTGAAAGTAAATACATTAATTCTATATTTGCTTACAGATAAAATTATTTTTATTTCAACTGCCTATTTATCAACTTTTTTAACAGAAAATAACGTGACGCAAGTAAAAGGAATTAAAGGTCTCGCAAGTGGAGTTTTTTACGACAATATTATGCCATCATTTTTGGAAAATGGACAGTTCATTTCTTACGGTCGCAATTCAGTTGATATTGAAAACATTGGTGGTCAAACATATAATCAAATTATGGCGGATATAACGACGTCTTTTACATTGCTTATAGGTATATTTTTCCCATCTGTCACAGGTGAGTCATATGATTAAATATATTTATTTTATTTTTTATTTTTAATAACCCAATTTTTTTACAACTACATTAGGCATTATGGCTGGATCTAACCGGTCGGGAGATTTGGCTGATGCTCAGAAGAGTATACCAATAGGCACAATATGTGCTATTTTGACAACAAGTACTGTCTATTTATCAAGTGTTCTGTTTTTCGCTGGGACTGTCGATAACTTACTGCTTAGAGACAAGTAAGAATTATATTTATTATAATAGTACTACCCTACTTTAACATCACAATATGGTGCTTCTATTCTTAGGTTTGGGCAATCGATTGGAGGCAAATTAGTCGTTGCCAACATTGCATGGCCCAACCAATGGGTGATTTTGATTGGTTCCTTCCTGTCTACCCTTGGAGCTGGGTTACAGAGCTTAACGGGCGCACCCCGTTTACTTCAAGCAATCGCTAAAGATGAAATAATTCCATTTTTGGCCCCATTTGCCAAATCTTCTAAGCGGGGAGAGCCAGTACGGGCCTTACTTCTAACTATTGTTATTTGTCAATGTGGTATTTTATTAGGTTTGTATATTTTTTATTGTTGAAGCATTAGTAAATTTTTTCACCTTTATTACTAATATTATATTGCTGTTATTTAAAGGTAACGTTGATCTTCTTGCACCTTTACTATCAATGTTTTTCCTCATGTGTTATGGCTTCGTTAACTTGGCCTGCGCCGTCCAAACATTATTAAGAACGCCTAATTGGAGACCACGTTTTAAGTATTATCACTGGAGCTTATCTTTAATAGGTCTGACCTTGTGTATATCAGTTATGATTATGACATCCTGGTATTTTGCACTTATTGCTATGGGCATGGCAGTTATAATATACAAGTACATCGAATATAGAGGGTAAGTTACATGTCTCGTTACAAATTTAAAATATCTATTAATTATTATGAACTATGGTTATTATTATTATTATTATTATTATGATTATTTTTTTTTTCGATTTTATAATTTTGCATACTCGTTCTTTCAACAGTATGGTTTTGAGGTTTTAATAAAATTATTTGTTTATCACACAGTGCCGAGAAGGAGTGGGGCGATGGTATCCGTGGAATGGCACTAACTGCGGCGAGGTACTCACTTCAGCGGTTAGAAGAAGGACCACCACATACCAAAAATTGGCGACCACAAATCTTAGTGTTATCAAAACTGAATGACAACTGTGTTCCAAAATATAGAAAAATATTCTCCTTTGCCACTCAGCTCAAAGCTGGTAAAGGTCTAACTATTTGTGTGAGTGTGATTAAAGGTGATCACACAAAAATTTCGAATAAAGCAGTTGATGCTAAAACAACAATACGCAAATATATGACGGACGAAAAAGTTAAAGGATTTTGCGATGTATTAGTAGCACAGGAAATTGGCGAAGGTCTAAGCTCAGTGTAAGTATACCATACATAAAACAAAAATATATGTTTTACTTTATTTATTATCGCAGCATTCAAACAATTGGATTAGGTGGAATGAAACCCAACACAGTCATTATCGGGTGGCCATATAGCTGGAGGCAAGAAGGTCGCTATAGCTGGAAAACTTTTATTCAAACAGTACGAACAGTTGCAGCTTGTCATATGGCATTGATCGTACCAAAGGGAATAAATTTTTATCCAGAGTCAAATCATAAAGTTAGTTAAGACACCAGACTGATACATAATAATTGAAAATTATATTATATTCTAATATATGTTATTAGATTGGTGGAAATATTGATATTTGGTGGATCGTTCATGACGGAGGCTTATTAATGTTACTGCCATTCTTACTCAAACAACATAGAACTTGGCGCAATTGCAAATTACGAATTTTCACTGTTGCTCAAATCGAAGATAATTCGATACAAATGAAGAAAGATTTAAAGACATTCCTGTATCACTTAAGAATTGAAGCCGATGTCGAAGTTGTTGAAATGGTTAGAAAACTCCTTAACCTTTTTTCTTATTGAAATTCTAAGTCTATTTAATGTTCTATGGTTTTTACTCACTAGAATAATAGTGATATTTCTGCATACACTTATGAGAGAACGCTCATGATGGAACAGCGCAATCAAATGCTAAGAGCATTAGGATTAACCAAAACAGAGAATTCCAAAGTAGTAAGTTCCATTATACGAAAGCATTCATTTTGCTGGCTAAAACCTATCAAAATGACATGTATTACATTTTTTTTGTAATCATAACCCTAAGATGTGCACTTTTTACTTTTATTTTTTTTGTTAGCCACTTAATTTGATATATTTAAAATAAATCCATTTTACATATAATTTCTAATTACTATTAAGATCAATAATATTTACAAACTTTGTATATTTGATCAAAGGTTCAAACTATTATGGATTTTAAGGAAACTCCCAGTGATAATAAGTTATCTTTGGTAAATCATACACACAGATATTAGTATCTATATATGTGAATTTAAATGGATGTATATTATTGTATAAATATCAATAATGTTAGCATTATAAAAAAAATTTATGCGCTTGCTTTCAAATTATTTTCAATTTATACATGTATGTTTTTTTAAATATACTTATTCCGTGATAATTGTTGCATGTATACCTAGAAACTAGAATAGCTCCAAAAATAAGTTCTAAAAGATAAATTTTGTAGGTCGAATCATTACCAATTTTTATTTAATAAATTTAAAAGAACTATTTTTTATGAATTAGGTACTAGCATGTCAAATGTTTAAAAAATTGTTTAGCATATAAATTTATAGGAATTAATACAAAAGCCAAAGAATATCAGGGTAGTAAAAGAACGATACTATCTACAGGAAGGAAAAAAACATTTCGTCGTCTACAAGGTACTCTAAATTTGTTCTCAAAAGTTCATAAATAAATCCGATTATCCCCCTCTGAACGTTTAATTATATTATTTAGATTAGATTATTTTCCATTTGCAAGTATTTATATGATATGTCACACATTAACACTACATTAGTTGGTGTTGGAATTAAAATTTTTCTTGGAAAATAACGTTCATTCTTTAAGGTCTATTGTTTAACGTTTTATCTTCACCGCGCTATGGAGCGCGGGGTGCTAAAAACGCGCGCAATGCCTAAGTACGTTGAACTGTGTGTATGTGACAGTATGTGTGTGTATGGCTGTGTATGTAGGCAAAGCGGCTCTGGTAGTCGGGTACACTCGACTACAGATTTCTTACTTGTTTATATTATATTTTTATAAGAGGTTTTTATATGTGATTTTTTTCTTTAAATTAATGCTTCATGCAGATTTTATTTTTTTTACAAATAAATTACTTTGCGTTCA
Source organism: Zygothrica quintamaculata (assembly GCA_037044455.1). Lineage (NCBI taxonomy): Eukaryota > Metazoa > Arthropoda > Insecta > Diptera > Drosophilidae > Zygothrica > Zygothrica quintamaculata. The sequence goes on along the minus strand of JBAMBS010002523.1, from coordinate 43,845 downwards.
ACAGTTAAATAACATATGCATTAATTTTAAGACTCTCGAGTATTCCAAAATGGAGGAAATGTGTATTATTTGGTGATTTGTTCAGTTGCTTGTTTTCTCTTTTATTATTTTCGTTATTTAAAATTTTTGTTGTTAAATAAGTATTATATTCCGTTTACAACTATAATTGCTAACTAAGCAAAAATATCAAAACAAATTAGTGTAAAAAGAGGTAAGACGTCTAATTAATACGTGTGCCAAAAAGAAATTTGATCAGTTAAAAATTGTGACTTATAATCGATTTTTTTCGAATTGCGGGGGTCAGGGGAAGAAATTCAAAAATCTAAAAACAAATCGTATATTGTACGAACATAACAATTAGATTCCAAATTTGGTTGCTCTAGCTCTTATAGCTCTTATTTTGCGCGTATCACTATACCCCCCCGCACTCCATAACATAACATAACATAAGGATGTAAAACTTCCGAGTTTTTTGATAAATCTTAACGAGATTCACAACTATGTACGTTGAATAGTCTAATTATGATGTATGCTTAAAATAATATAATAATATTTTCGAATTATGGTGATCAGGGGAGTAAATTCAAAAATCTAAAACAAACTGGTCTAGCTTACGAGTATGAGGAATCTAGATTTAAAATGTGGAAGTAAAGGATGTCCAAGCTTCCATGCAAACCCATCTATACTTAAGCCGCTGTTTTTTACCGTCTTTTTTCGTTCTTAGCCCCTTTGCATTTTTGTAAAAAAGAAGCAAAGCGGAGCTATTGGAAATGTGCAAAATCCAAAAGTATGTAACACATAGACCCCATAATATATATATATATATTATATTCATGATCAGGACGACAAGACGAGTTGATCTAGCCATGTCCGTCCGTCCGTTCGTTTTTATGAACGCCTGTTTCTCAGAGACTATAAGAGCTAGAGCAACCAAATTTTAAACGTAGATTCATTATATTCGTACGCTATACGAGTTAGTTTTAGATTTTTATATTTTTTCCCCTGATCCCCGCAATTTGAAAAAAAATATTATTAAGCTCAATTACCAACTGATTATATTTATTTTTGGCACACATCATAGTTAGACAATTCTTGATCTACGTTGTCAATCTCGTTAAGATTGATAAAAAAAAACTCGGCAGTTATACATAATTAAAAGTGGTGTTATGGAGCGCGGGGGCGGTTAAGTGGTGCGTACAAAATAAGAGCTAGAGCAACCAAATTTAGAATCTAGGTTCGTACGCTATACGAGTTTGTTTTTGATTTTCGAATTTTTTTCCCTGATACCCGCAATTCGAATAAAACGATTATAAACCGATCAATTCTTTTTGGCACACATATTCATTAGAGCATTTTTGATCTGCGCTGTGAATTTCGTTAAGATTGAACAATAAACACGGAAGTTGTACAATATTAAATATCGCTTTATAGAGCACGGGGGCCTAAAAGGCGCACTCAATGGCTAAGTACGTGTGTATAGCTGTATATGTAGGCAAAGGGTCTCGTAGTCGGGTACACTCGACTACAGATTTCTTACTTGTTTTTATTTGGAGTTTGTTATGCCCAATTATAACAAGTAAAAAAGCTGTACTCGAGCTTACTCGACTTCCAGAAATCCTTTGCGCACATAATATATAGATAATATATAGATATACACACACATACACACAGCTCTACACGTACAGAAAGCCGCCCCGCACACCTTTTTGCCCGCGCGTTTCTTTACACGATACTGAATGTTGAAAAACTTACATGTTTTTTAATCACTTTAAATGAACTGTCGGGGAAGGAAATTCAAAATTTAAAATAAACTTGTCTAGCGTACGAAAATAAGGAAACTAGTTTTCAAATTTAGTTGCTCTAGCCTTTTTAGCCTGAGTAACCGGCGTTCATATAGACGGTCACACGGACAGACATACATGATCTAGCCATGTCCATTCCACTATCTCAACCTGATAAGCTCCCTTTTACCATTATTCAAAGGCAGAAGAAGAATTCCAGTGATTGTTTGGTGACTATATTACACCAGCACCCAGAATATTCACCCTTAATTTCCCACTAAGTAAAAAACAGATAAATACGTTGTAAGCATATAAACAAAGACAATTTATAAATATAAAACAATAACTATTTATCTATTTATCTTGCTTTAAGGAAGGAACTATATAACTTTACATCTTTATTTTAAACTTTTAAATTAAATGATTATTTTGTCGATAGTAGATAAAGTATACGTATATGTTGTCCAACCGCTTTTAACTGTCTGTAGAATTTCGTTGATATTATTTAAATGGACAAAAAGTCATTACAGTTTTGTTGGGCAAAAGAATTTGTGCTCGAAATTGGTGACATTTAAAAGACCTAAGCATAAAGAGAATCTTGTTGATTATTTGTAGTTGGCACTATTGTGGTGTAAAGTTATATTCATGGAATTCTGGGATGCCTGGGCAATAATTTTTATCAACTAGCTTGATCAAAAAAGCCGCAAATAAAAATAGTTTCAGATCTTGCTTAACCGGTTCCCGTCTTTATGTAAGGGGAAAAAGTTTTCTAAAAAAAACTATTGCTGAAATATTGATGAATAAAATCATCATTAGTCAGAAATGTTTAATTGTGTAGACTTAGGATTTATTAATTATGTGGATGTTTTTTATTAGTTCTACTATTAATGGCGTGTATTATTTTTACAATGTAAAGCATAAATTAAACATTAAATCAAAAATGATTGTAAAAGGCTACTCTAAAATAAAAAACATATATTTTTTAATAGGTTTAAAAAAAAATTGAAAAATTGAAGTCTTTGCTAACCTTTTCAGGTTCAAACAATTGTCGACCATCATTATGACGCCGTGAAAACAGCGTCAAAAGTTCGGTTTGCCGATCCTAACATAGAAGATATACACAACCACGTATGTATTATGCTCGGTTATCTAATATAATTTAAAATAGTTTTTAACTAAATTAAGAGTATTAGAGTCTAAATTAACTTAAATTTAATTTTTTTCCTACTATTTTTATTTTATTTTGTAACTTTATTTTAAATTTTTGATTTAAAGTGCGGTATGATTTTTTAAATTGCACAGGAATATAACGATTTTATAAACTTTATAAAAATAATTTTTATTTCTAAAACTCAAAAATTACATAGGAAGAAAAACGTAATTCAATTGATTCAGATGGTGTAGATAGTACGGATACACCTGATATCACATCTAATAAGGATGAATCAACAGAAAAAGCAGATGAAACTTTAAAATCCAGTGTAAAACCGTAAGCTAACCTAACCAAATATGTATTTTATTTAAATACAAATAAAAAAAATTCTTTACGTAGTGATGAATTCAATGTTCGTCGGATGCACACAGCAATAAAACTGAATGAAGTTATAGTAGAAAAATCACAAGATGCCCAGTTGGTCATAATGAACTTACCAGGTCCACCTAGAGAAGTAAGACCGGAACGTGAAAGCAATTGTAAGTTAACATTGTACTATATATTTAATTGTCCACAACGGACTATAAAGATAACAGCCTCTATTGATGTTTCGATAATACTTATATGAATATATTTTGAGCCCCCTTGCGTTTTAGTAAAAAAAAAAGCAAAGCGGAGCTATTAAAAATGTGCAAAATCCAAAAGTATGTATGTAGCCCTGTCCTTCCGTCCGTCTGTCCGTATGAACGCCTGTTTCTCAGAGATTATAAGAGCTAGAGCAACCAAATGTTTAACTTAGATTTGTTATTTTCGTACGCTACACAAGTTGGATTTAGACTTCTGAATTTCCTCCCCTGACCACCGCAATTCGAAAAAAAACGATTATCAAGCACAACTTTCAACCGATTGTATTTATTTTCGGCACACAACATAAAAATATAATTCTTGACCTATGTTGTAAATCTGGTTAGGATTGATCAAAAAAGTCGGAAGTTATACATTATTAAAAGTGGCAGTATGGGCCCGGGGGCTTAGTAGTGTGCGGAAAATAAGAGCTAGAGCAACCAAATTTGGAATATAGATTTGTTATGTTCTTACGCTATATGAAATTGTTTTAGATTTTCGAATTTCCTGCCCTGACCCCGCAATTCGAAAAAAAAAAATTATTTAGCACGATCAAATTTATTTTTCGCAAACGTGATAATTAGACTATTCCTGATCTAAATTGTGAATTTCGTCAAAATTGAACAATAAACACGGAAGTTATAGAACGTTAATTACCGCGGTATAGAGCGTGGGGGGCTAAAAGGCGCGCGCAATGGCTAAGTACGTGCAGAACTGTGAGTATGTGTGTGTACGGCTGTATATGTAGGCAAAGGGGCTCTCGTAGTCGGATACACTCGACTACAGATTTCTTACTTGTTATTAATGAGTACTATTTTTATAACTACTATTATTTATGACATCATATATTTTTATTACTTTTAATAAATTAGATATGGAATTCCTGGAAGTCTTAACTGAAGGTCTTGAAAAAGTATTAATGGTTCGTGGAGGAGGCCGTGAAGTTATAACAATTTACTCTTAAGAGCAATAATTGCTCTGTTCTTAAGAGTTCGCAACATTAGACAAGTTTAAGAATCAATCAAATTTTTAAATGAGAGTTATTATTAATTTGTTATAATTAATCATATGTCCAAATATTTTATTTTTACGTAAATAAAATATCAAAAATTGTAACAATAATCAGACAATGTTTTATTTATTTATTTATTTATTTAATGTCAACTATGAGCAGTCGACCAAAAATTTTGGTACAAAATTGAGATAAAATTAAAATTAAAGATAAACAATATTTAATTAAATTTAAATTTTAAATTTTTAATTTAAGTTTTAAGTTTAAGTTTTAAGTTTTAAGCTAAAAATGATCCAACATTTGTTGCACAGAATTGGGAAAACCCAGAAAACCCAATTAGATCATCAGTATTAGTAACGATGTTAATTATTATTAGTTAAAAAGTTAAGAATTAAATTTTTGTTAGTTTCTAAGGGTAATTCCGTTCTGATAACTCTGCAGAGCTTGTTATAGTCAGAACAGAGTACCCTGAAAGGTTCATGCAATAAGTAATTAGTGGTGCATGTGTTAAGGTAAATTGGGTTAAAGTTCCGCGAAAATCTACAAGGAACACGAATATTAATATTACTTAATAAAACACTAGAATCTACTAATCCTAAAAGCAATTTGTGTAGGAACATAACTCCAAGCATAATACGGCGATTAGTAAGGGATGGAAGATTAATTAGTAATAGTCTACTTGCGTACGAAGGAAGATCCGTACCAGGAGCCCAGTTAAAAGCACGAAGAGCAAAGAAGAAGAAACTTCTTCTGCACAGACTCAATTCTTTCTTGATGTACCGAATATTGTGGAGACCATACACAAGATCCGTATTCCAAGAAAGGTCGGACGATTGCAGTATAAAGTGTTTTTGTTATGTAAGGGTCGTCAAATTCTTTGGACCATCTTTTGATGAATTCTAGAGTTTGAGTAGCCTTACCTATAGTAAATGCAACAAGGGCATTGAAATTTAATTTGTGGTCAAGTAGAATTCCTAAGTCCATGACACTATCTAGCCTGTCTACGTAAAGCTGATCGAGAGTGTAATTAAACGTAAGAGGTGTGCCTCGAAAAAATGACATGACCTTACACTAGTTTAGTTGAAGTAAATTAAATTTACACCACACAAAAAATAAGTCTAGTTCAGACTGCAATAAATGATAAAATTTTATGTCATTAAAAGTGACATATAACTATACATCATCTGCATGCAATAATATGTTAGAGTAAGAGAAAATTTGTGGAAGATCATTGATGAAAAGATTAAAAAGTAACGGACCCAGATGACTACCCTGGGGAACTCCAGATGAAACATAAACGGACTTAGAAAAATATGATTTAAAAATAACTCGTTGTATTCGCGAGCGAAGGTAGTCGTCGATCCAGTTTACAAGGTCTTGAGGAAATCCCATCAAACTTAACTTATTAATTAAAAGAGTGTGATTTACGGAGTCAAAAGCCTTACTGAAATCCGTGTAAATAACATTAGTCTGAATTTTATTCTGAAATCCTTTGATAACAGAAGAACTAAATTCAAGTAAGTTAGTTGTTGTAGATCGTGATTTCAGAAAACCATGTTGGCTACAAAAGTGCTGAAGCTGAGACGTTATCAATTTCTCAAGCACTTTAGGAATAGCGGACAACTTGGATATACCCCTATAGTTCATAACATCCGACCTAGAACCATTCTTATGGAGAGGAATTATATATGATTCCTTCCAAACAGTCGGAAATGAACTTGATTTAACGGACAACTCAAATAATTTATATAAAGGTTTACACAGAGAACCAGCACAGTATTTGAGTATACATGCGGGAACTCCATCAGGCCCAGGTGAATAATTTGGGTTAATAATATTAAGTTCACTTAATAGCGAACTTTCGAGGATAACAGGACTAAGAATGTAGTTAGATGTATTTAGTCTGTACGGATAGTAAATATCACGAGACAAACCACTAAGCGAGTACGTAGATTGAAAGAAATCTGCAAATAAATCGGCTGCCGCCTGATCAGAGTTTGCTGTCATGCCTTCATAACTAACCAGGTTGGGGAAAACATTTGCTTTACACTTTGAATTAACAAAGCTAAAAAATTGTTTAGGATTTTCCCGAAATTGTAAACGGCAACGAGATAAATAATCCTTGTAACAACGCGTGTTACACGAAACAAAATTTGTTTTAGCTAAAACGTAACGAGAAAAATCAGAGATTCTACTCGTCGACTTAAATCTTTTATAATATCTAGATTTGACATTTTTAAGTATTGCTAATTCTTTAGTAAACCATGGAGGTCTATTCGTCCTCTTTTGGGAGACTAAAGGAACACATTTATCAAAAAGTATGTTTAAAATATTATAAAAGATCGTCGTGGCCTCATTAATATCGCAACAAGAGAATAATTGAGACCAGTTAGTCTCATAAAGTAAAGAATTAAGTTTTTTATTACTGACTCTTAAACATCACCTTGTTAGCCTTGTTTGCCTTTTGAAAAATGAGTAAAGCGGAACTAATGTACTTGTGCAAAATCGAAAATTTTGTAACAGATAGAAGTAATCATCGGATACACCATAAAGTATATATATTCTTGGAATCTAGACTCCGTATGTTCGTAGGTTATACAAGTTTGTTTAAGATTTTTGAATTTTCTCCCCTGATCACCGCAATTCGAAAAAAAAACGATTATTAAGCACAATTTTCAACCTGATCTACGTTGTGAGTTTCGTTAATATTGAACAATAAGCACGGAAGTTATACAATGTTAAGAATCGCGCTATAGAGCGCGGGCGGTTAGTAGTGCGCGCAAAATAAGAGCTAGAGCAACGAAATTTGGAATATATATTTGCTATGTTAGTACGCTTACAAGTTTGTTTTAGATTTTCGAATTTCCTCCCCTGACCCCCGCAAATCGAAAAATCGATTATAAGACACAATTTTCAACCGATAAAAATTCTTTTTTGCACACGAACTAATAAGACCATTCCTGATTGTAAATTTCGTTAAGATTGAACAATAAACACGGAAGTTATACAACATTAGGAGCCGCGCTATAGAGCGCGGGCGGCTAAAAGGCGCAATGGCTAAGTACGTGCAGAACTGTGTGTATAAGTGTGTAAAGCTGTATATGTAGGCAAAGGGGTTCTGGTAGTCGGGTACACTCGTCTACAGACTTCTTACTTGTTTTTTATATTCATTTATTTACAAGTATTACTTATATAATAGGTTAACAATAAAAGCGATTAACGCGGAGTAGTACGCATTTGTTTGCGGTACGGCCGCAAAGCATTGCTTTGCAAACTCTTCACGATTTCATGCCGCTCTCCGCAAATACACTAACTGCCTTCCATTTCTCGGGCGACTCAAGCATTGCGGGTACGAGGTTATCGTGTGTGATGGGGCTACCAATTACACTCTCTAGTTGTCGTCTTGGTGTTAAAAAACGGTCGCATATAAAGATGACGTGGACCGCATCTTCGACCACCGCCGAACTACAATTGGGGCATCCCTCTGGAACATCGTGACCAAAGCGCTTCAGGTAACTCCGAAAGCAGTCATGGCCAGACAGCAGCTGAGTTAGGTAGAAGTTGACTTCACTGTGTCTTCTTCCAGGCCATACCCCGAGGTTTGGGATCAATAAGTGCGTCCATCTGTTCTTTTGCGAGGTGTCCCATCGAAGCCGCCAACGCCCGATGCTCTGTTGCCTTGCTAACTCTTATGGCACTTAGGCGGTAGGTTGCGCGCACTCGTCGACTGTATGACGGCACGTTCATTGCTGCATACCATACCTTATTGTGGATATATTGCAGGTGTTTCCAAAAGTACATTCTCGTATCAAGCATCAAGGTATTTTATTGCCCGTTTTCACGATACCTGTTTCCACCCTTTTGTGGCTACTGGCCCGTACCGCTTCAGTTTTTTGGGTCACATATTCTAGACCTGCTGCGGTCAGCGAACCCGCAAGGATCAGTTCTGGGCCCGCTACTATGGAACATAATGTACGATGGTGTACTGCGCCTTAGCCTGCCGGAAGGTACACACATCGTAGGCTTCGCAGATGACGTTGCCATAGTAGCGGTCGCAAAGAAATTGAACGTGGTGCAGGATGCTTGCAATGAAGCCATTGGACGCGTGCATCGTTGGCTGAACGCAGCAGGCCTGGAATTGGCGACTCATAAAACCGAAGCTGTACTCGTCAGTAGCCGTAAAAGGGTAGAGACTGCGCAGATAAAGGTATGCGATACCGTGGTCTCCTCAAAACGCGTAATACGAAACTAATACTTACTTCTCCGCGTTAATAGCATAAATTGTACACTGTAAATTTAATAAATTATAACGTGTAAATAAATGAATATAAAAAATACACACACGTAATAATACATACACACAGTTCTGCACGTACTTAGCCATTGCGCGCGCCTTTTAGCTCCCCGCGCTCTATAGCGCGGTACTTAATGTTCTACAACTTCCGTGTTTATTGTTCAATCTTGACAAAATTCACAATTTAGACCAGAAATAGTCTAATTATCTAATTATGCGAAAAATAAATTTGATCGGTTGAAACTTGTGCTGAATAATCGATTTTTTTCCAATTGCGGGGGTCAGGGGAGGAAATTCTAAAATCTGAAACAAATTCGTATAGCGTAAGAACATAACAAATTTATATTCCAAATTTCGTTACTCTAGCTTTTATTTTGCGCGCACTACTATACCCTCCGGGCGCCATAACGCCACTTTTGATAATGTATAACTTCCGAGTTTTTTCATCAATCCTACCCAGATTTACAACATACGTCAAAAGTTATCTTATTATGATGTGTGCAAAAATAAATACAATCGGTTGAAAATTGTGCTTAATAATCGAATTACGGTGGTCAGGGGAAGGAATTCAAAAATCCAAAACAAAATTGTTTAGCGTACGAAAATAACGAATCTAAGTTTTTAATTTGGTTGCTCTAGCTCTTATAATCTCTGAGAAACAGGCGTACATACGGACGGAGGGACGAACGGACAGACGGACAGATGGACGGACAGACAGACGGACAGGGCTAGATCAACTCGTCTTTCGTCCTGATCAAGAATATATATACTTTATGGGGTCTCCGATGATTATTTCTATGTGTTACACATTTTTGGATTTTGCACTTTTCCATTAGCTCCGCTTTGTTCTTTTTTATGGCAAATGGGCTAAAAACTAACCGCGGTTGGGAACGTAGAAGAAGTTGTAGTAATATCATATATCGTTAACGGGCTTGAAATTAAAAATGAATTTAAATACGCCATGTTAAGTAGTAAGTCGTGCAGAGCCTAGGTTTCACGGAAAGAAATACCGATCATCAAAAAACAAGGCCGTCAATTTAAAGGGAGGCAAAACAACATTGCTTTAACTGTTGCTCAATAAAGCATAGGCGCAAAGATTGGCGCATAGGTTTTCTTGGTCATACGGTTGAAGGCGGTAAGGTGTGGCTGAAAAAAGAGACAACTACAGCTGTCAGTCGTTTCAGTGCACTAAAAGTCGGGAGAGCCGTGCAAGCGTTTCTAGGCTTAACAGTCTTTTTTAGGAAGTTCGCCGCGGTGTATGCTGTAATCGCGAGGCCGCTTACTAACCTTTTGAGAAAGGATGCTGCGCTTGAGATTGGTCCAGCAGAGCAACAATCTTCACATCGTCTCAAAGCAGTTTTTACAGCAGAGCCCATTCTACAAATCTATGCAAGAGGTGCAGTAACAGAGCTAATTACGGATGTGTCGAAGGAGGGTGTTGGTGCAGTGATACCGCAGGTATTTGACGAGAAGTTACATCCAGTATGGTATTGCAGTAAAAAATCATCGGAAGCGGATGGAACCTCTGAAATACCGAGGAAGCGAAACGCCGCAAGCCCAGTAAGCGAGAAGAGGAACACGCCACCTAAACGCGCGCGGGAAAGCTCCCCAACACCTGAGGCCCAAATTAGGGAGATGGGCACTATATTGGACAAAATTCTCTTCCTAGTAATGGAAAAGAAGCCAGCAGTGCGTCATGTTAACCAAGACATGAAGGACTCCCTGCTCCAGCTGAGAAACTTGCAAAGAGCTATAAGTGGGCGTTTACATGGAGCTACACCAAGTACCACACATACCAACACAACAGGTGTGGACAAAGCAACACAAATAACCCCACAGTCGCGGAGTTACAGCAAAGTAACGAAAAACCGAGTGCCGCAGGTCAGAGGAAGAACGGGAAACCAAAAACTGACGCCTAATCAAAGTAAGAGCCCAGCGGGTGTACAACCCAGCAAACTTATGAGCACCCAAAATCAGTCTGAGCGAAGGGCAAAAACAACGCACAGAGAGCACCAGCAGCAGAAGTGGTAGAAAACGAGACGTAAAGTCAAGTCCACACCACACCGTAAACAGCGACCCGATGCCATAGTGGTGAAGTGCCCTGACCCGACGAACTACGCGAACGTCCTGGCAACCGTGCAAACCAGCAGTGCCCTGCAAATATTCAAGGACAGCGTGCGCAGCGTAAGACGTACAGCGGCAGGAGAGCTCCTGCTCAAAATGCGGAAGGCGGCAGACGATTCCACTGCCAAACTGCAGCGGGCCGCGCAGGAGGCCCTTGGAGATCAAGCGATTGTCAAAACCATTGCAGAAAAAAAATCGTAGATATAAGAGATATTCTGGAATGGACAGAAGCCGCTGAGGTACTGGAAGAGGTATCCAAGCACATAGGTGGTGATATACCAGCCGAAACTGTCCCGAAGCTGCGCAAGGGCTACAGGGGGACCCAAACAGCCACCCTAACACTGCAGAAAGAACTGGCAAACAAGCTCCTCACTGCAGGAAGCGTGCGAATAGGCTGGGCAGTCTGTAGGATCCGGAGCAAGGTAGATCCTAGGCGGTGCTATAAGTGTCTGGAATTCGGACATATAGCAGCCAGATGCAGAAACCAAGCTGATGCGTCCAAGCTATGCTTTAAATGCGGAAGCGACAACCATGAGTCCAAAGGTTGTCAAAACCAGCAATGCCGCATACTCTGCGCCCGGAAAGGGGGAAAAAACACGGCACACCATACCCACCAACCGCCACAATTAAGTTAATTCAGCTTAACTTAAGCCACTGCAGAGCAGCGCAAGATCTCCTCACACAGACTGTTCGGGAGCACGCAGTCGATGTTGCCATACTAAGCGAGCCATACCAGTACAGGGATGATGGTACCTGGGCCCAAGGCACGAGCGCGGGAGCGGCAATCTGGAGTTGTGGACAACCAGCACATCAACTCACAGAGATCGCGTGTGCTAATGGTTACGTACGGGCTAAGTGGTGTGGTATATTCATCTACAGCTGCTATATAGCACCAAGCGTTTCCATCGAGGACTTTACCACATGGGTAAATGACATGCTAGACGATGCGCGAAATCACTATCCAGTAGTAGTAGCTAGAGACTTTAATGCATGGGCTGTCGAATGGGGGAGTACCAGGACATCTCCCAAAGGCAGGATCCTGATAGATAGTGTGGCATCACTCAATGTGGTCCTGCTCAACGATGGCTTAGGGCACACCTTTGCTAAAGCAGGTAGACACTCGACCATAGACATTACCTTCGCTAGTCCTGCCCTAGATCGGGGGGCGACTTGGTCAGTGTCTAACCTGTACACCCACAGCGACCACCTGGCTATAGTGCTCTCTGTGTCACTGCAACGGCAACAACAACGATTGCAGCAAGACAGCCACACTCGCTGGTCCCAAAAGGCAATGGATGAACAAGCCTTTCGAGTCTCCATATCTCATGCTCAGATTGAGCCAAGCACGGATCCGGACACATACGCCGATAACCTTGCCGAAGCGTTAGCAAACGCATGTGACGCATCTATGCCGAGAAAACACACCACCAAGCGGAAGCCAGTCTATTGGTGGAAACAGGACGTAACTACGGCCAGAAAAAAATGCATTAAAGCAAGGAGACTAACAAAACGCGCACGCGGTAGACCCGATTTTAATCTACACCTAGAAGAATTTCGCAACAGAAGACGCACACTCGCCCGAACAATAAGAGATAGCAAGAACCGGAGCTGGAAGGACCTATGCAATGAGGCGGAGTGCAACCATTTGGATCGGCGTACAAAATAGTCAGTAGATCCGGTCCAACTAAAGTCGATAGTGGATGCACTATTTCCGAGACAACCAACAAACACTGCCGAGGGTATAGTGAAATACACAGTCGTGGTGGAAATCACGGAAGCAGCAATGCGGGTCCAAAACGGGAAAGCTCCAGGACCCTGGAACAACTAAGTGTACCGGAGTACCTGAGGAGCTTGATCCAAAATTACGTCACGGACAGAATACTGCTTTACGACACGGCAGAAGGTCAACGGTAGTACAACATCAAAGGCGGTGTTCCACAATTGGATGCGCCACAGGGGACCCGAATTGTGGGATTTGCGGACGATACCGCTATAGTCGTGGTTGTGGGTTGTGGGGGTCAGGGGAAGAAATTGAAAAATGCAGAACAAACTCATATATCGTACGAACATAAACAAATCTGCGTTCCAAATTTCGTTGCTCTAGCTCTTATTTTGCGCGCACTACTATACCCCCCCGGGGCCCAAAACGCCACTTTTGCTGATCTATAACTTCCGAGATTTTCGATCAATCTTACCCAGATTCACAACATCGATCAAGAATGGTCTAATTATTATGTGTGCCAAAAATAAATGTGATCGGTTGAAAATTGTGCTTAATAATCGTTTTTTTCGATTTGCGGGGGTCAGGGGAGGAAATTGAAAAATCCAAAATGATCATAACAAATCTACATTCCAAATTTCGTTGCTCTAGCTCTTATTTTGCGCGCACTACTATACCCCCCGGGGCCCAAAAAATCCACTTTTGATGATCTATAACTTCCGAGATTTTTGATCAATCTTACCCAGATTCACAACATGGATCAAGAGCAGTCTAGTTATGATGTGTGCCAAAAATAAATTTGATCGGTAAAAATTGTGCTTAATAATCGATTTTTTCGAATTTCGTTGGTCAGGGGAGGAAATTGAAAAATCAAAAACAAACTTGTACAGCGTACAAGTTGCTCTAGCTCTTATAGTCTCTGAGAAACAGGCGTTTATACGGACGGACGGACGGACAGACAGACGGACAGGGCTAGATGAACTCGTCTTGTCGTCCTGATTCAGAATATATATACTTTATGGGGTCTCCGATGATTATTTCTATGTGTTACATAGTTTTGGATTTTGAATATTTCCAATAGCTCCGCTTTGCTTCTTTTTTACAAAAAGGCAAAGGGGCTAAAAAGCAGGGCAAATCCCAAGCTTAGTCCGATCATAAAAGCTGTAGAAATCGATGTGGTGGCAGTTCACAACTCCCCATGGTTAGGACCAAGCAACTATTTTTAATAAGAGATCAGCCAGATCCGATCGCACGGATGGTCCAAACACACAACAGCGGGTCAACCATATCTCACAGGTCGCAAGAGAGGGTAGCGTATGAAACTGAAGCCGCTAATGCTTTAGAACAAATTAATGACGAAGCCAGCGATTATTCTTTAGGGATAGGTAGCGGGGATTTATATGAAGTTTCTTTTAGACACGGGCGCTTCTAAAAATTTCATTCGGCCGTGTGGGCGGTTGAAAGACGTTCGTCCCGTTAACTGTGAGCTTGCGATATACTCAATACATGGTATAACCAGAATTACCCAGATGTATCAATGTTTAATTTGAAAGCGATATACGTTATCTTAGCAGACCTATCAACGTTTAATAGAATCATAGGCATTGACTTGTAATCAGCGCATTGTAAAGTACTAATGGACGGAAAGAGAGCTTTTGCAGACCCCAATGAGGCACTACCATACAATACGTCTGTAGTTGCCACTATTAGGACGGTAAATGAAGAACCCATTTACCCCAGACTTTGCCCATATACCATGGGGGCAGGTGATTTCGTACACAAAAAATACATAAATTCGCAACTAAACACGTTAGCCACAGGAGGTCCAACCAGATTTCCGTATGGTAGAAGAGGAGGAGGATCACCAAGCTGTTTAGATTTTGCTTTAACACGAGGCATTCTGGGCGTCCATGCAAATATCCAGGCAATTGTTGAGTTGAGCTCTGACCACCTGCCATTAATTATAACATTAAATGCTCAGGCGACAGAGTATCCAGTTGTGGAGCGTATCATATTAAAACACACTAACTTGGAGTTGTTTCAGTCGCTGTTGCAGCAATCGCTGGATTTGAATATTGAAATTCGCACGGACGAGCATACTGATGATGTCCTAGATATATTTTCAGAAAAAATTTGTGTTGCTGCATCATTAGCTCAGCGCAAACCGTCACGATAGCTGCTGCTGGTAGTGCATTCCCAAGTGAGATCCGTCAATTAATTGCGGAGAAAAGACGACTGCGCATCAGGTGGATGAGATCCCGTCATCCATTTGATAATGCCGCTGGGAATAGAGCGCAGTCTGTTCTACGACGGTCTTTGGCTATTTATAGATCTGAGTGGTTCGACCAAAGGCTAGCTAACACTGGCATGGATAGTGAGGCAATTCATTCATTGTGGAAGACCACACGGGCTATTAAGACAAGATGTCCCAGGAAGGCACCTCTGATGGATGCAAATGGGTCATGGTGTCGGTCAAATATCGAACAGGCAGAGGCATTTGCTAAACATCTAGCTGATAGATTTGTGCCCAATGACCTCACATGCCAGCAGAATATTGACAATGTGATGGATGGCTTGACTATCCGCTCCAAATAGATCTGCCAATTCTGCCTTTTGAGCAAAGTGACCTAGCTTTGGTCATTGGACGTCATAATTCCGGCAAAGCACCAGGCCATGATAAGATCTGTAATGCAACTTTAAAGGCTCTTCCAGATTATGCAATAAAATTCCTTACTATTGTCTTCAATGCAATAGTGAGGTTGCAATACTTTCCTGCGCAGTGAAAACTGGGTATCATTTCCATGATCCCAAAGCCTGGAAAGCCTGAAAGTGATCCTGCGTCTTACAGGCCGATTAGTCTTCTACCTTCAATATCCAAGGTGTTCGAAAGACTCACTGCTGCTCGAATCTCTTCATTTATTGAAACCAAACAAATTATCCCTGACCATCAATTTGTTTTCCGTTCAGGACATAGTACCACGGAGCAACTGCATCGAGAAGTGGATCAAATCTCCTAGCATATGAGAACAAGGAATACTGTAACGCTCTGTTCTTAGACGTCAAAGAAGCATTTGACCGCGTTTGGCACTTGGAGACTTCTGAAAAAATTAAGAATGAACTGCCGGCGCCTTACTTCTTGTTCCTTAAGTCATTCCTTGCCAATAGGAAATTTGTTGTGCGGTTTCACACAGCAATATCTGCACGTTATAATGCAAAAGCGGGCGTACCTCAAGGAAGTGTTTTGGCGCCATTGCTCTACTCCTTATTCACCTCTGATATGCCTCAGCCCAGCATTGATCTGGTTATTCAACCAAGCGATATGATGCTGGCTAAGTTCGCTGATGACGAGTGCGTCACGTACAGGGCGAAATGTGAATATGAGGCTGCAGATGGGCTACAGGAGTATGCAGCATCATTTGAAGATTGGGCAAGAAGCTCAAATATTGCCATTTAAAAATGTACGAACGTTTGTCTCACACTGAAAAGAAACACAACGCCAGCAATAATGCTAGATGAAATTCCTGTCCAGCAAGCAAATCATGCCAGGTATTTAGGGATTATTCTGGACAGGAGGCTCTGTTTTGCAGCCCATATCAGGGTGCTAAAAACAAGGATCAGGGCCGCTGTGGGAAAATATTATTGGCTACTGGGTCCGAAAAGCAAATTATCTCTCAGCAACAAACTAACCATTTATAGGCAAATAATTGTACCAATTTGGATTTATGGCTGTCAAATTTGGGGGCTTGCTTGCGATAGCCAAATCAAACATATTCAAATAGCACAAAACAAAGTGCTCAGGCTTATCACTGGATATGAGTGGTATGTCAGAAACAAAACTTTACACAGTGATCTGAAAGTTGCCACAGCGTTCCAGCAAATAAACTTCCACTCAATTCGCTACAATAGTCGCATTAATAACCACAGCAATAGGTTAGCCAAAAGGCTGACTAGAACACGCCCAGGACGACGCCTAAAAAGATGTCGACCTCATAACCTCATTAGCCGGATGCCCAGAAGGAGGCAAATTTAATGTTTATTATATGAATTGTACACCTTAGTGGTTAGCCGGTGCGCCCAATTGGGCTTAATTTAATTGATATGAGGGACACAAAGAGCTGTTAGGACCTCGGCTTCCTTAATAAACAAAAAAAAAAAAAAATAAATAAATAAAGTAAAAATAAACAAGTAAGAAGTCTGTAGTCGAGTGTACCCGACTACGAGAGCCCCTTTGCCTACATATACAGCCATAAACACACATACTCATACATACACAAATGGCTAAAAAGAAATACAGAATTTGCGGAAGAATGACATTATTCAAAAGTCGGTCTCTCCTTGTAATAACCACGTTTGGATGGTAGATAAAATAGGCACTGTCGAAGCAGGCAATCGAAACATGAGGTTGGTCATGGATTTTCGCAAGATCAACGAACACACAGTTTCCGACAAATACCCCATGCCAAATATATCTATGATATTGGAAAACCTTGCCAAAGTATTTTTCCACTTTAGATCTCAAGTCCAGATACCACCAAGTCATACTAGCAGAGCATACTTGGATGATGTGATAATATTATTATAAAACAATTAAGAAATCTCTAGTCGAGTGTACCCGACTATGAGAGCCCCTTTGCATACATATATAGCTATACATACACACAGTTTTGCACGTACTTAGCCATTGCGCGCGATTCGTCGTCACAAGCGAAGGTACAACAACGGATCGAAAAAAAATTAAAACCATTCAGGATTACCCAGACCCGAAAAATGTATATGAAGCTAGATCATTCTTGGGCCTGGCGAGCTACTATAGGTGCTTCATTAAAGACTTTGCAGCATTATAAGAGATTACAAGACCTATATCTGAGATGCTGAAATGAGAAAACGGCAACGTTAGTAAGCACAGGTCGCGATTCATTAAAGAAGAACAGCAACGTGCATTTCAAAAAATGCAGATTCGTACCATGGAGCACAACAGGGCTCACAGGTCAGCACAGAAGAACGTAAAACAAGTCCTCCCCCAGAGTATTACTTCCCAAAATTGGCGATATTAGCGAGTGAAATTGTTTAAAAATGTAAGACCACCGCAAGGGCCAAGTATAATGGACACCCAAAAGAACAGGAAATCGGTGAAGCTCCAATTCCGTTCTTTATAGGAGAGTTACTGCATATTGGCATCTTCTCGACAGATAAAAAAATTTTTCCTTACTTGCATAGATAAGTATTCCGAGTTTGCTGTGGTACAGCCAATCCCTTCAAGATCTATCGAAGATCTCAAACCGGCCATCAATTAATTTTTTTGTTTTTTGTTTACTTGGCATTATTTCTTGGATCTTTTCTTTTAGAATCTAACAAAAAGTAGTACAAATCTTAAATTCTATATTATGTACCCGTTACGATTGTAACTGGGATGTAATGTGTGGGCCCCTAAATAATATTCGCTGGGTTGGTATGTCGTTACGACGAAGGCGGGACCGGTCATTTGACGCAATAAGAATCTCGCGAGGTGGTTTGGATGGGTACGGAGCTTGTTTTGATATCTAGCTCTAAATTGGGCTATAACGTCTCTGACGGGTGGAATGTTGAGTTCCTTGTGGATGTGCTCGTTCCGAACGTACCACGGTGCCCCGGTGATAGTTCTAAGGATCTTGGGTTGTGCCCTTTGCATGATGTCGATGTTACTGTGACTGGCAGTCCCCCACAGCTCGGAGCCATAAGTCCATATTGGCTTTAAAACTGTATTGTACAATAACACCTTATAATCGAAGCAAAGGGGAGAGTAAGACCTGATAAGCCAGTGGAGACTGTTGGCCCTCAGGCTTAAAGATTCTATTTTTTGCTATGTGCCTGCGACAGGTAAGCCGTCTGTCGAGGTGTACGCTAAGATAAGTAACCTCCGATGATTTTGGGATTAATATACCGTTAAGAGAGGGCGAAGTACATTCTTGTTTGTTGAGGGTGAAAGTGATGTGCTTGCTTTTTTGCTTATTATCTTTTATGCAGCTCATTAACTTTTTTAGACAGCCACCTCTCAATGTCAACCAGGTAGGAAATCAGTTGTTCTGTTGCTCGTAAAGGGCATTTGGAGCAACTGATGATCGTGGTGTCATCGGCGAATGTAGATAATACCAATTTGCTGTTAGTAGGAATGTCGGCTGTGTACAGTAAATATAGTATAGGACCAAGTACACTGCCTTGAGGAACTTCAGTTTTTGTGGTGTGGACTTCTGACATCGTCAAGTTGCACCGCACAGAGAAAGTTCTGTTGTACAGGTACGACTCTAAAAGGTTGTGAGTGCACTTTGGGAGCGTTGATTTAATTTTGAAAATTAGGCCATCTAGCCAGACTCTGTCAAAGGCTTGAGCTACGTCCAGAAACATCGCTGAGCAATATTCTCGGTTTTCGAATGCCGTGCATTTAGTTGATGTTATACGGTTGACTTGCTTGATGGTGCCGTGCCTTTCACGAAATCCAAATTGGTGTGATCGTATTTTGCTGTGGCTATGCAGGTATGGCATGATGTACCCCAGTAGGCATTTTTCAAAAAGTTTCGATAGGCACGACAAAAGGCTAATAGGTCTATGTGATGCGGGAACCGAGTGATCCTTTTCGAGATTAGGTATCATGATTATGATAGATTTTTTCCAACTGTCTGGAAAGTAGCCAAGTTTGGTTATCGCATTAAATAGCAGGCAGATGGTGTGGACTGCTCATTGAGGTAGCTCAATGATCATTTTTGATTAATTTGGTGACTTCTTGGGTTGCAGTTGCTATCTTATTATTTTCGCTATGACGTGCGGAATAAACAAGATTGAAGGTTGAAAGGTTTAACAGAACAGGTGAGTGGTTCGATAATAAATCGATAAGAGATTGTGCAGATATCTGGTACCGATGTATATTTTTTGTTACTGCGAAATCGATCAGGTCCGGCAATTTTTTTGGGTCAGTTGGTCAGTATGTAGGTCGGCCCGGGGCAGCATAATCTAGTTTGTTTCTAGCTTTTGTGATTGCGTTATACAGCTGTTTACCTTTAGGGGTCACGAGCCGAGATCCCCAGTGTGTGTGCTTGGCGTTGTAGTCACCTGCTACTATAAAACGTTCGCCCAGAGTGTTGAAAAATTCACAAATTCGTCCTCAGAAATTGGGTATCGAGGGGAGCAGTACACCGCGGTTCCACACAGTTACATTGCAGTTGTGCGCGAGTATGTCAACAGATGTTGCTTGCAGGTAGTCTGTGGCAAAGTCATCACGAAAGGCGTGTTTTATGCGATTTCTAATTAGGATTCCAGTACCACCGTGTGCTTTCCCGTCTGGGTGGATTGTGCCACAGAAGGTGTAGACTTCTATCTGGAAATTGTACTTGCTAGTAAGGTGTGTTTCAGCAAGTAACATTACGTCGATGTGCTCGTTGTGAAGAAATTGAGTAATTTCTAGTTTGTGTTGTGTTACGCCATTAGCGTTCCACACGACCAGTCTAAGAGGAGCCATTATTTGAGTTGATGGGATGCAAGCAATTGCATCAGAAGATTTTGATTGCGCATGAGGTCTTGCATAGTCGTGCGCATGAATGTCATGAATTCTATCATGTTTTGGTGCATGTCTAATAACAGAGTTTCGATGCTGTTTTGCAGAGGTGTTGTTTGTTGCTGAGCTTGTTTTTGAACCTCATGTGCTGGATATGGTGGACGAATAGTATTTGCGGGGGTTTCCAGACTTGACTTAAGTGCATTTGCAAATGAGAAGTTTTCATTTCATTTGGATCGAGTAGATGTATCTGCTGATGTTATGTTCTTATTAGATTGGGAGGCATGGAAGTACGCCAACTACTTTTTAGAGGTGCTGAAGACATTCGTTGATTAAGGCGGCATTTTTATTCTTTGTACACCGGACAACCTTGGTAGTTTGCTGTATGGTTACCTCCACAGTTACCACACTTCTTAGTGCTGGAGTCATCCCTATATAAGAAAAGTTAAGAAGTGCACAAAATGCACTTAGAACCAGAGAAAACGCATCTGCCAAAATATGATCTTTGATGTGGGCCAAAAAGTTTTGGTCAAGTCTAATGGAAGGCTTGGCAACAAGCTCACATCCTTGTGCGAGGAGAAGATGGTAGAAGCACACTTGGGGACCACGTTCCTCATTAAAGGGAGGGTGGTCCACAAGGACAACTTGAAATGATCTTGTAAGGGAAATGGGCTCAATCCATCCTTTAGGAGAACAAGACATAGTTTTGCGTTGAACGTTGTTGGTGGTGGGACACGTCTTGACAGACTCAGAATCATTGAAACAAAATTAAATTCATAGAACGGCAGTAAATAGATTCAAACGATGGGAAAATAGAAAGCAACACTAAAATCTATGAAGTCAATAAAATTTTTGAGTCGAGCAAAAATTTACAAGTTAATACAGAACTCCTTTATGAAACTGAAACTGCTGACTAGAAGCATAATGTTAATGTGCTTGCAAAGGCGAATATTGTGAGTCCGCACACTTTATATCATTATATTGTGTTTTCCTGGATGAAAATTACACGTTTCTCGGTTGTCAACCAAAATTTCACTCTACGACTAGTGGACAACGTTATTGTGGAGCGTGGGGGCAAAACGTACGTCCTTAGAAACTGCACTGCTCCACCAGGGGCCACATTCTCTCGGCTGTCACCAAGGCGCTCATGTGCTCGGAGATGCTTGCAGGAGGCCTAACACATTACGAGGCGTAAATGTACAGCTGGTCGAAAGAGTAATAAGCATTAATGATAAAGCGGCAGAAGTGCAAGTATTAAACAGCATGAACATATGCCTAAACGATTCTTATCTCGTCATGTTTGACGGTCGGTGGTGCATGATTTGTGACCATAGCACCTTACAGAATAGGGTGATTATTTGTACCTGTTACAAACTTTTGGATTTTCCACAAGCATAGCGGAACTATTGGAAATGTTCAAAATCGAAAAGTATGTAACACATAGAAATAATCATCGGAGACCCCATAAAGTATATATAATCTTAATCAGGGCGACAAGATGAGTCGATCTAGCCCTGTCCGTCTGTCTGTCCGTCCGTCTGTCTGTCCGTCCCTCTGTCCATCAGTCCGTCTGTTCGTCTGTCCGTCCATCCGTATGAACGCCTGTTTTTAGGAAAATATAAGAGCTAGAATAACCAAATTTACAAATCAGATTCGTTATTTTCGTACGCTATACGAGTTTGTTTTTTATTTGTTTTTTTTTGTTTTATTTTTTTTTTTAATAATATACGCGGCTTCACAAAAAAAAAAATATCAGAGTTGAAAGAGGAACAGAGAGATAAGAGGCCAGCAGTCATAAGAAGAGAAAGATGACAGCGAACACAACTTAAAAGCTCACCGTGGGACTATCTTCAAACAAAAACAAAAAACAAGTAAGAAGTCTGTAGTCGAGTGTACCCGACAACGAGAGCCCCTTTGCCTACATATACAGCCATAAACACAGATACTCATACATACACACAGTTCTGCACGTACTTGGCCATTGCGCGCACCTTTAGCCCCCCACGCTCCATAACGCGGTACTTAATGTTCTATAACTTCCGTGTTTATTGTTCAATTTTTACGAAATTCACAACGTAGATGAAGAATGGTCTACTTGAATATGTTTTTTTTTTTTTTTTTTTTTCATAAGTCGAATGCCCAGAAGGAGGCAAATTTGATGTTTAATTATATTTAATAAGCTACACCTTAGTGGTTAGCCGGTGCGCCCAATTGGGTTTAATTTATTGATAAAAAGGACACAAAGAGGTCTTAGGACCTCGGCTTCCTTAATAATAATAATAAAAAAAAAAAAAAAAAAACTTAATATGTGTGCGTAAAAGAAATTTGATCGGTTGAAAATTGTATCTGAAAATAGTAAATAGTAAATTGCGGGGGTCAGGGGAGCAAATTGAAAAATCAAAAACAAACTTATACAGCGTACGAAAATGATAAAACTAGGTTTAAAATTTGATTGCTCTAGGTCTTATAGTCTCTGAGAAACAGGCGTTCATACGGACGAACGGACGGACGGACGGACGAACGGACAGACAGACGGACAGGGCTAGATCAACTCGTCTTATCGTCCTGATTCAGAATATACTTTATGGGGTCTCCGATGATTATGTCTATCCAATAGCTCCGCTTTGCATCTTTTTTACAAAAAGGCAAAGGGGCTAATAAGAGTAAATTTAAGCACTAAGGTAGATTATAAGAATAAATTTTGTCAATATGGATGTAGACAACCCAAATATGTTTAACACATTCCTTAGCTGCATAAAAGAAATTCAGTCATTTGACGGTAGCGATACAAATCAGCTGCCTGATTTCATAGCACAAGAAGTCATTATACCAACATATCAACTATTTAATCAAGCCACAAAACCAATATTGTTCAGTTTTATAAAAAATAAGTGCATCGGATTATGTAGATCAGTGTCCATAGATATGGAAACATAAATGAATGGGAAGAGCTAAAAAAAATATAACTTAAACACTTCGGAGAAAAAGAGTGTAGTGATTAGCCCCTTTGCCTTTTTGTAAACAAGTAAGAAGTCTGTAGTCGAGTGTACCCGACTACGAGAGCCCCTTTGCCTACATATACAGCCATACACACACATACTCATACATACACACAGTTCTGCACGTACTTGGCCATTGCGCGCGCCTTTTAGCCCCCCACGCTCTATAGCGCGGTACTTATTGTTGTATAACTTCCGTGTTTATTGTTCAATTTTAACGAAACTCACAACTTAGATGAAGAATGGTCTACTTAATTTGTGTGCCAAAAAGAAATCTTATCGGTTAAAAATTGTACCTTATAATCGTTTTTTTCGATTTGCGTGGGTCACGGAAGGATATTGAAAAATCTAAAACAAACTCGTATAGCGTACGAACAAAACAAATCTACGTTCCAAATTTCGTTGCTATAGCTCTTATTTTGCGCGCACTACATAACCCCCCCGGGGCCCAAAACACCACATTTGCTGATCTATAACTTCCGAGATTTTTGAGCAATCTTACGCAGATTTACAACATCGATCGAGAATGGTCTAATAATGATGTGTACCAAAAATATCGGTTAAAAATTGTAGAATTGTTATTGTTACTATCCTCTACTGATGAATCTATAATTCTGCTACGCCCATCTGCCAGAGTATTTTCTTTGCCTTTACATTCGTATCAATAGGAAAAACAAGTAAGAAGTCTGTAGTCGAGTGTACCCGACTACGAGAGCCCCTTTGCCATACACACACATACTCATACATACACACAGTTCTGCACGTAATTAGCCATTGCGCGCACCTTTTAGCCCCCACGCTCTAAAGCGCGGTACTTAATGTTGTATAACTTCCGTGTTTATTGTTAAATTTTTACGAAATTTATAACGTAGATGAAGAATGGTCTACTTAATATGTGTACGAAAAAGAAATTTGATCGGTTAAAAATTCTACCTTATAATCGATTTTTTCAAAAAATGCAAAACAAACTCGTATAGCGTACGAACATAACAAATCTGCGTTCCAAATTTCGTTGCTCTAGCTCTTATTTTGCGCGCACAACTATACCCCCCGGGGCCCATAACGCCACTTTGATGATGTATAACCTCCGAGATTTTTGATCAATCTTACCCAGATTCACAACATGGATCAAGAGCAGTCTAGTTATGATGTGTGCCAAAAATAAATTTGATCGGTTGAAAATTGTGCTTAATAATCGATTTTTTCGAATTGCGGTGGTCAGCGGGGGAAATTGAAAAATCAAAAACAAACTTGTACAGCGTACGAAAATGATAAATCTAGGTTTAAAATTTGGTTGCTCTAGCTCTTATAGTCTCTGAGAAACAGGCGTTCATACGTACGGACGACGGACAGACAGACGGACAGGGCTTGATCAACTCGTCTTGTCGTCCTGATTCAGAATATATATACTTTATGTGGTCTCTGATGATTATTTCTATGTGTTACATACTTTTCGATTTTTCATATTTCCAATAGCTCCGTTATGCTCTTTTTTACAAAAAGGCAAAGGGGCTAAAAATAAGACCAATAGAACTAACAAATAATTTACTATGCAGCGAAGATATCGCACAATTATCTAAAAGAATAGAAATAAGTAAACAAAATCAACATACCTATGTACCATACTTTTTCTCAATCAATCATTATGATCGATACTTACGCTGGGGTAGTCATATTCACGACCATATGATGAACCTAGCTTTAACATAAGCTTAATCAAAGTTATGTTAAATAAAAAGCTTTAGATTTAAAAGCTCTTAAGCAAGTAGATTACAATGTAAGATAAGTCACTGGCATAGTATACACACATGAAATATTAAAGTAAAATTATAATCTTTGAAAATAACAAGGATCTTGAATTTAATTTGAATAAATAGACGAAGAGGTCTAAAATACAGATAGAGCAGAGGAGTGCTCTACAATTATACTTCTAGATCAGAGATATGATCTAACAACATAACTATATATTATCTAAAGCATTGTTAAGGCACCGCCTAACACGTGGTAAATTAAAATATTTAATATTAACATATACTTTGTTAATATAAACTTATAAATTTATATATATGTAAGTAGAATTTGCGCAGATATATCATCAGTTTTAGAAAAACCAAGTAAGAAAGTAAGATAGTGTCTATATACACAGCCATATACATATATACTCACACATACACACAGTTCTCTATCTAGGAGTAAAATTGGACCACAGACTGTCCTACAAACTCCACCTGGAATACGCTGCAGACAAGTCCGCTAGAGCAACAGCATCGATCGCCTGAATCATGGCGAACATTGGAGGTCCACAACACAAGAGCAGGCTTGTAGAGGCTTCCCCGCTGCTGAGCACTGCGCGTCCTGAGCGCTTACCGCACAGTATCAGAGGATGCCGCATTAGTCCTGGTGGGAATGATCCCCCTCGACCTACCTGCAAAAGAAGCAAGAGCCCCAGCCGCTTGGAGCAGGTAGTCAACGATGGTGCAATGACAGGATCGCTGGCAACAAAACGGGACCGGCAGCTGAACGAGGCGTATCATCCCATACATAAGCAGATATGTTGATAGGACACATGGCCAGACTGAATTTTACTTGACACAACTGCTGACTCGGCACGGGTGTTTTATATCCTATTTATTATTGTTTGGCCTTAACACCCCCACGGGGTGCACAAGTTACCTCCACGCGTTCCTATCCTGTGCGCGCGTCCTCCAAATGGCGATACTTAGCGTCGCCAGGGCTTCCGTAACTTGGTCACGCCACCGTAGCCGGGGTCTTCCCCTCCTACGTTGTCCACCAACTACCGCATCAAACACCCTACGAGCTGGAGCTTGTTCTTCCATACGGGCAACATGACCTAGCCAGTGAAGTCTCATAATGTGAATTCACTTGACCACATCAATGTCCCCGTAGAGCTCATACGGCTCGTCATTCCATCTGATGCGATATGTACCGTTAACGGTTGTAAGGCCATATATCTTTTTTCTCTCAAACACTCCAAGAGCAGCTGCATCCATTTGTGCAACTGTCCAGGCTTCTGCTCCATACATAAGCACTGGAAGGATGAGCGTCTTGTAGAGTGTTATTTTTGTCCGACAAAGAGAGCTCTGCTGTTGAACTTCCTACTGAGCCCGTAGTAGCACCTGTTGGCAGTTGTAATCCTCCGTTTGATTTCAGGCTAACATTATTATCACCCGTCATAGTGAAGCCGAGGTAAGTAAATCCACCTACGGCCTCAAAGCTATAGCTACCTGCTGCCAGTCGAGAGTCAACACGTCGTGATTCTCTACTGGAGCATGCCATAAATTTTGTTTTCTCCACATTAACATGGCGCCCTACTTTAGCCGATTCCTTTTCGATAGCGCCAAAGGCTTCCGTCACATCTCGCTTGGTACGGCCAATAATGTTAATATTATCAGCGTATCCAAGCAGCTGGACACATCTGTTCGTCAGAATTGTGCCAGTCCAATGAACGCCAGCATTCCTTATGATACTCTCCATAAGTCAATTGAACCACACTTGTCTGAGACCTCACTTGGTAATAAAGGTTTCAGAATGGTCACTTCCTACCTTGACAGAGCTCTTAGTGTTGCTGAATGTCATTCTGCAAAGCCTTATTAGCTTCCCAGGAATACCAAGCTGACACATAGCAGCATACAAGCGATCCCGCCGTGGGCTATCAAAAGCGGCCTTGTAGTCGACAAAATGGAGGTAAGTGTCGATCTGGCTCTCATGCGACTTTTCCAGGATCTGGCGCAGTGTGAATAGCTGGTCAACAGTGGACCTGCCTGGTCTGAAACCACACTGACAAGGTGCAATCAGTGTTTCAGCAAATGGTTTCAGTCTTTCACACAGTACGCTAGTCAGGACCTTATATGCCACTGGCAGTAAGCTGATGCCACGGTAATTTGCCCGTAGCGTGGCATCACCTTTCTTAAGGACAGGACAGATCAAGCTAAGGTTCCAATCATCGGGTATGCTCTCCACAAGCCGTAAATTGCACAGGAGTTGGTGCATACACCTTACCAACTCTTGGCCTCCTGCCTTCAACAATTCAGCTGACAAGCCATCAGCACCTGCTGCTTTGATCTTGTTCTTGAGCCGGTGTATTGCGGACTCGACTTAATGATGGCTAGGGGTTGATATCTCAACTGCGTCATTGATTGAGGTTAGTGAATCACTTTCTTCTGCGTCAACATCCAAGTCATCGCCCTCCAAAAGACTTGAGAAGTGCTCCCTCCATAACCTTAGCGTGACCGTTGCATCTGTGACCAGGATTCCGTCATCATCTCTGCAGATCAGCCGTCCACTTTTATATCCTAGAGTAAATCGTTTCACTCTCTGGTAAAAGTCTCGGGCATCATTGCTGTTTCGACTAGACTCCATTCTCTGACACTTCAGCCTTTCTAAGTCTCTTTTCTTGCGTTTAAAAATGCGCTTCTCCTCCCTTCTCTTGGCCGTGTACGTCTCTATTACTGTCCGGGTAGCTACAGATTGAAGTGTTCGCCTATACGACGCGTCCTTCGCTCTAGATGCTTCCCGGCATTCTTGGTCGTACCATGAATTCCTTGTAGGAGGGCGTTGGAATCCAAGTACTTCCTCCGCCGAAGCTCGTAGAGAGTGCGATATGTGCGCCCACATATCACTCGCATTTTCAGGCCTCGAGATTGTTTGCCCAAGTAGGTCAGAGAATCGTGTGGAGAATTCATCCTTCGTCCGTTGTGATTGCAGTTTTCCGATGTCCAGCTTTCCTTTTATACTTTAACGTGCGATTTTCGCTATATAAGCCGTGCGCGAGCTTCAGCTGCAACAAGGTAATGGTCTGACCATAGTATGGACCATATTATGCACCACTGTAAAGCCTATTAACGTAATACCATTGATGGATCCGTTTTGCACACACTGTGCGCGGACCATAGAGGACGCAGAACATGTCTATTTTGTCTGTCCGCGATTTACTGCAGAACGTGAAAAACTGCACAAAAGCATGGGGGACCCCTCATAGTCACTAAGTTATTAGATATCCTTCTCAGTTCGCAAAACAATTGGTTAAAAGTTAGCCACACATGTGCAGCAGTCCTTAAATCCCTGTGACGCGCTGTAAAACAGGGCAAACAGAATTCAATATAGAATTCAAACTCTAGATAAATATCTAAAAGAGGCCTTCATGCTATCTCCCCCTCGCGTAGTAATACCTAGCGGCTAAGTTCCCTGAGAGGGAAAGCGGAGAGTACGGTCAGGTCTTAGTGGGTGAAAGTCCCACACTTTTCGGCTTTAAATGCTTTCCCCTTAATCAAAAAAAACAAGTAAGAAGTCTGTAGTCGAGTGTACCCGACTACGAGAGCCCCTTTGCCTACATATACAGCCCTACAAACACATACTCATACATACACACAGTTCTGCACGCACTTAGCCATTGCGCGCACCTTTTAGCCCCCCACGCTCCATAACGCGGTACATAATGTTGTATAACTTCCGTGTTTATTCTTCAATTTTAACGAAATTCACAAAGAAGATGAAAAAAGGTCTACTTAATATGTTGCGAAAAAAAAATTTGATCGGTTAAAAATTGTGCTTATAATCGATTTTTTCTAATTGCGGGGGTCAGGGGAGGAAATTTGAAAATCTAAAAAACACTCGTATAGCGTACGAACAGAACAAATCTACATTCCAAGTTTCGTTGCTCTAGCTCTTATTTTGCGCGCACTACTATACCCCCCCGGGGCCAATAATGCCACTTTTGAGGATGTATAACTTCCGAGATTTTTGATCAATCTTACGCAGATTCACAACATGGATCAAGAGTGGTCTAATTATGATGTGTACCAAAAATAAATTTGATCGGTGAAAATTGTGCTTAACAATTGTTTTTTTCGAATTGCGGTGGTCAGGGGAGGAAATTCAAAATCAAAAACAAACTCGTATAACCTACGAACATAAAGAATCTAGATTTCAAGTGTGGTTGCTCTAGCTCTTATAGTATCTGAGAAACAGGCGTTCATACAGACGGACAGACAGACAGACGGACAGACACACAGACAGACAGGGCTAGATGAACTCGTCTTGTCGTCCTGATTCAGAATATATATACTTTATGGGGTCTCCGATGATTATTTCTATGTGTTACATACTTTTCGATTTTGCACATTTCCAATAGCTCCGCTTTGCTTCTTTTTTACAAAAAGGCAAAGGGGCTAAAAAGAATTTCACAACGTTGATCAAGAATGGTCTAATTATTATGTGTACCAAAGTGAAACTTAAACCGTGGAGAACGGTGTTTACTTATCGTTTTTTCGTGCTGTGGGGGTCAAGGGAGAAATTTAAATATCTGATTTCAAATTCCAAATTTGGTTGCTCTAGCTCTTATTTTGCGCGCACTTTTTAGCCTCCCACGCTCCATAACGACGTTTTTAGCCCCTTTGCCATAAAAAGCAAAGCGGAGCTAATGGAAATGTACAAAATCCAAAAGTATGTAACAGGTAGAACTAATTATATGAGACCCCATAAAGTTTATAAAGTGCTAATCAGGACGACGAGACGAGTCGGTCTAGCCCTGTCCGTCCGTATGAACGTCTGTTTCTCAGGGACTAAAAGAGTTAGAGCAACCAAATTTTAAACCTAGATTCGTTGTTTTCGTACGCTAACTTCCGAGTTTTTTGATAAATCTTACCGAGATTTACAATAAAGATCAAGAATGATCTAATTATGATGTGTGCCAAAAAATAATTTGATCGGCAAAAAATTTGATACAATAAGATTAGCACATAAAATCTTTTTTTTTTTTATTTATTTTTATTAAGGAATACGAGGTCAACAAAGACTTTGTGTCCTTTATTACAAAGTTCAGCCCAATTGGGCGCACCGGCGAACCACTAAGGTGTAACTTATACATAATAAGAATAGAAACAAGAAAATTAAATTTCCCTCCTTCTAAGATTCCTGCTTATTAAATTATGTGTGTGGCTGTTTTCAGGTCGGTGTGCAAGATTTTGTTTCTGACATACCACTCGTATCCAGTGATAAGCCTGAGTACTTTGTTTGCGCTATTTGGATTTGCTTAATTTCGCTATCGCGCGTCAGCCCTCAGATTTGACAGCCATTAATACAAGTTGGTGCAATAATTTATCTATAGATTGTTACTTTGTTGCTAAGAGATAACTTACTTCGTCGACACAGTAGCCAATAGTATTTTCCCACAGCGGCCCAAATCCTCGTTTTTAGCACTCCGATATGGGCTGCAAAACAGAGTCATCTGTCCAGGATTATCCCAAGATAGCTCACTTGATTTGGCTGCTGGACAGGCGCTTCATCTAGCATTATTGCTGGCGGTGTACTTCTTTTAAGTGTGAAGCATACATTCGCACATTTCTCCCTGTTAATGGCAATATTCCAAGGTCTTCCCCATTCTTCAAACGATGCTGCATACTATTGTATGCCATCTGCAGTTTCATATTCGCATTTCGCCCTGTACGTGATGCATACGTCATCAGCGAACGTTGCCATCATCATATTGCTTGGTTGAATACCTAGCTCAATGTTAGGCTGAGGAAAATCCGAGGTTAATAGGGAGTACAGCAATAGCGCCAATATACATCGAAACACTGATAATCAACCTGCACCAAAACATGATAGAATTCATGACATTTATGCGCACGACAATGCAAGATCTCATACGCAATCAAAATCTTTTGATGCAAATGCTTGCATCTCAACATTTAAAATAATAGCTCCGCTTAGAATAGTCCTGTAGAACGCCAACGTCGTAACACAACACAAACTAGAAATTACTCAATTTCTTCACAACAAGCATATCGACGTAATGTTACTTGCTGAAACACACCTCACAAGCAAGTATAATTTCCAAATACATGGCTACACCTTCTACGGTACAAACCATCCAGACGGGAAAGCACACGGTGGTACTGGAGTCTTAATTAGAAACCGCATAAATCACGCCTTTCGCGATGACTTTGCCACAGAGTACCTGCAAGCAACATCTGGTGACATACTCGGGCCCAACTGCAAGATAGCTCTAGCCGCGGTATACTGCCCGCCTCGATACACAATTGCTGAGGACGAATTTATGAACTTCTACAACACACTGGGCAAACGTTTCAGAGCAGCAGGTGACTACAACGCCAAGCACACACACTGGGGATCTCAGCTCGTGACCCCTAAAGGTAATCAGCTGTATAACGCAATAACAAAAGCTAGAAACAAACTAGATGTTGCCTCCCCGTGCAGACCTACATACTGGCCAACAGACCCAAAAAAATTGCCGGACCTGATCGACTTCGCAGTAACAAAAAATATTCCTCGGTACCAGCTATCTGCAGAATCTCTTATAGATTTATCATCGGACCACTCACCTGTTCTGTTAAATCTTTCCCAACGCACTGAGATTGTGAACCAACCGCAAACATTGACATCCAGCAGAACAAACTGGATAAAATTTATGAAATATATAAGTTCACACATCGCGCTTCATCCAACACAGACAGACGACGTGGACCATGTCATCCAACATCTGGAGACTGTTTTCGTTACGGCAGTGCGCAATGCAACTCCCAAGACTCCAAACGCACCGCCTAAACAAAAAAGGTCGAACGCGCAGATTGAACAGCTACTTAATGAAAAGCGTCGCTTAAGGCGAGAATGGCAAGCCCATAGATCGCCATCCGCTAATGAAAATCTCAGAGTAGCCTCTCTATCTGACGCACTAAAACATGAAGAGGACTGCAGCCATCGCCAATACATAGAGAAATTATCTCCCTCTAGCACTAAATATCCATTATGGAAATCTCACCCAACACTACACTACTACTCTATGGGAAAAATACAAGCTTAAAGGCGCAATGGGGACATATCATCGAGTCACCACGCCTACACGCAACCCGCAACCTGCAACCCGCAACCTGCCTGATACCAAACAATAGCTGACGCAAGAAGAGCTACTGCAACTGCCAATACCCA
This sequence comes from Zygothrica quintamaculata, assembly GCA_037044455.1. Classification (NCBI taxonomy): domain Eukaryota; kingdom Metazoa; phylum Arthropoda; class Insecta; order Diptera; family Drosophilidae; genus Zygothrica; species Zygothrica quintamaculata. The sequence continues at coordinate 11,646 of JBAMBS010002523.1, read as the reverse complement.
CGGTAAACGGGAGCTCGCGCACGCCATCAAGGGGCACCTGGAAAAAGGACGCCAGCCCGAGCCGGCAGGACAAGGTATCCTGCGCAGCTTTGGCCGACATATTGTGCAATTGGGACGTGACTTTCAACGGGAACGGTGACCCGTTGAGCTTCATCGAGACAGTGGAGCAGCGTGTCTTGATGTACCACATACGGCTGGACCGACTGCCAACTATGATGGCCGGCCTGATGACTGGAAATGCAGGAGTTTGGTACCGAGTGGCGAAGCAACATGACACCAGTAGGAACCAGTTTAAGAAACAGTTTCTTAGTTTCTTTCTGCTCCCCAGATACTTTTTCCGCCTTGAGGATATGATCCGTCAGCGACTACAAGAGCCCGGGAGTCTTTTAAGGACTACCTCATCGACATAAAGTTAATTATGCAGCGTGCCAACTACACAGTTTTGCAAGAGCTGCAATGAGAACTTTCTCCCAGACTATCGGCTACATACGCGCCGACGAGACTTCGACAACCCGATGACCCCACTCAGCTGGTCAATACGAAACAACACAGAGCCTCTAGTAGACCCGACTGGAGGAGATGGGAGCACGATGGACAGCATCGCCAACGCCACAAGTTCGGTTCAGAGATCGGGAACCAACCCAGCCGATCGCCTCCAGATACTATTATGAAGATGGACGGACCACGCACACACCACCGCCAGCAAAGTAGCAGACTGGAGAGAGCCTTTGAGCCCATGGGAATCCGCGAATCTGCAGTTGAACGACGCTCGGAAGTAACACGGCATCAAACGTGGCAGCAGGGAAAATGGAGCCAGCCCCGGAAATAGGACTGGTGGAACCAGAACCCACATTGTCAGCCACTGGAATACGAGCAGATAGGCCACGTTTCAGAAACCACCACAAGCCACGAGCACCGTGTAGACAGGAGCTAGCAGGAGTTTTAGAAGAGCAGGAGTTTTAAATGCACACTCGGTACCGGATGTATACCCACTTCCACGGATCCTGGAACGTCTCAGAAACGCGTGACTAATCACGACGCTGAATCTGAATAGTGGCAATTGGCAAATACCAATGGCCAAGGTAGGCCGCGAATACACGGCTATCACATTGCCCGGACAAGGGCTCTTCCAATGAAAAGTCATGCATTCGGTTTCTACTCGGCACCCGCAATATTTCAACGAGCCTTGAATAGTGTCATCGAACCGGACATGTGGCCTCACGCGTTCGCCTACTTGAACGATATCATCAACCCAACCGTGGACGCGCACATTCAACACGTACGGGAGGTATTCCAACGGTTAAGGAAAGCCGACAGACCATTACGCTTTGAAGTGGCTAAACTCCAAAGACAACCCAACGTGCCGGATTGCGCGCTGGGCTTTGGAGTTACAGCAATATCACTTTGACATCCCGTACAGGTGAGGGAATGTATACGTTGTGGCAGACGCCCTTTCTAGGTAACCCATGAACCACCGAGGAATTGATGACCTGTCCTTGGACTCCACGAGTTAAGGCACGGATAGCGAGCCAGTCGGATAAATCCAATGAATTTATTGCCCAGAATGATCGAATATACCGACACCCTGTGCTTCGGCCGGAGGAGGACGATTACGTGGCCTGGAAGTTGTGTAAAAACCTGAAGAGGATCCTGGAAGAATACCACGACCACCCCACAGCCGGGCATTTATGAATACGGAAAACAATCAATCGAGTAACCCAACGATATTTTGGCCCGAACTTTTTCGGGACATGACACGGTATGTCAGCGGATGCTACGTCTACCTAAGCCATAACGTCCGCCAGAGGAAACCAGCTGCACAGATTGTCACACACGGTGGGCGCCCTACTACGATTCAAACAGGGCAACACTATGCTGTTGGTATTTCTGGATACATTTTCGAAATGGGTAGAGTTAATTCCATTATGGGGTGCCACCACGGCATACCTGGATACGGCATTCCGCGAACGGATTCTGGGCCACTACGGAGTGCCCAGGAAGTTCGTATGTGACAACGACACCCAATTCATCAGTCGTTCGTACCAATTATTCTGCAGATTGGCATGAGTGAAGCTGGAGCATACGGCACCCTACTCGCTACAACAAAACCCGACTGAGAGAGCCATCCGAATAATTAAAACTATGGTCACACAGTACATCACTAGAGCGCAGAATACATGGGCCAGAATTAAACTGGCTATTAACAACAGTGTATCAGCGAGATTCAGACCAGCATTTGTAGTCTATGGACAGGAGCCCAGGCTGCCAGGAGCCCTATACGAGGAAGTAATACCAGGATTGGGACCCGCCAGTGAAGACCCATAAATCAGGGCCACGCGATTGTGGGAGCTATTTAAGGTGGTCAGGGATAACACCCAGCGGAGAAGAAATTGAAGAAACACTACGACCTACGGCGAAGGGAATAGCGTCCATCGTAGAAACTCTAAAGCTCGCAAGGCAATACTACGTATCCACCGGAGCAGATGGATTTGCTGCCAAGCTAGCACCGAGGTACGACGGACCCTACCATGTGGTAAATTATAAACACCCAACATAGTATGACTCCGACACAGCACAGGTAGAAAGCGGATAAAAGCTAGCCTCGGGGACCTCAATGAATATATCGACAGCGATGATAACCCCCTGGATGTAGAACTCACTGAGCCAGACGAATCGACGACCCACCAGCACGATTAATACAGTAGTAGTGCCAGTCATGACAGCACTCCCGCATAGCGACAATATTCGAATTAGGAGTGACCCGTCAAAACACGACACTAACCTTTACGACATCTTAATTTTACAGGAATCTATAGAATAAGGGACCCGTCAGAATGGAGCGACTAAGCGTGAGCCCCAACTGAAAGCCGGAGATGGACAACAGCGGACGCGAAAACTCTCAACTCCTGACTCAGCCTATGTCAACGACAACAGCTCGGCATCAGAAATGGCCCTAGATGGAGAAAAGATCGATAAGGAAGATGAGGAAGATGAGGAAGGCATTGTGGACCCACAGCACCGAGGTCATTGAGCTTTCCGGCGACGAGGCCTCTCTACCCCAATTGGATGGTCTGCTAGAGATCCTCCACCGTGTGTACTGTGCTACTGAGTATGTAACCGCTATCCCAGATAATATAACGTATATATAATGTAAAGTTTGTTATCCACCTTTTAAGTTAAAGCGTTAAACTATAATATGGCTCGTAAAAGCACAGAAGCAACTTAAAATTATGCAATAACTATGAAATAGGCTGATCAGATATTTAATAGCTAAACTTAGCAATTTTTGAAGTAATTTAGCCATTAATTTTCTCAAAATGCTATTAGCAACAAAGTTAGCCATTTTCGCAAAAAGCAAAAAATTCAGCAACTTCATTTCTCCGTTAACCCCTTTGTCTTTTGAACAAAGGAGAAAGGAGCCATTCGATTTGTGCAAAATCGAAAAGTATATACTGGAAAGAAAAGCAAGGTAAAGTGTCTGTTGCTTTCATCTAGGTGATTGCCAGCATAATCCTTGTGTTTTTTAGCCCCTTTGCCTTTTTCTAAAAAGGAAGCAAAGCGGAGCTATTGGAAATGTGCAAAATACAAAAGTATGTAACACATAGAAATAATCATCGGAGATCCCATAAAGTATATATATTCTTAAGCAGGATAGGTTTTGGCGTAGGACTTGAGATCCATCCATAGAAAACTACACCCTCAATGAAGGATACCAACACTGCCTCGTAACGGACCCCAAATAACAGGACTCTATTAAGAGAAACAACTTTGACATATACTACAGCAGCCACCCTTAAAGACATGAATTTGGCTATGGATTTGTTGTGGGAGCCAAACTCCGACATCGATCGATCAACGATGCGGATAACAACCAAATTCATCAATATTACCTTGATCTGCACACATGCCCAACGGAAGATAAATACGATGGTATAAAGGACACTATCTATGCGGACCTTGGCCGTGTATACGGGAGTTGCCCAACTCATGACATTAAAATCTTACTTGGAGACTTAAATCCCAACATTGGACGAGAAGGTGTCTTTGGTGCAAACGTTGGGTAGCAAATCCTTGATGAGATCACCTCGAGCAATGGTGCATAATGGTCCATACTATGGTCAGACCATTACCTTGTTGCAGCTGAGGTTCGCGCACGGCTTATCTTTAAGTATAAAAGGAAAGCTGCAATCATAACGGACGAAGGCTGAATTCTCCACATGACACCATGATCCACTGAGGCAAACAGTCTCGAAAGCCGAAAATGCAAGTGATATGTGGGCGCAAGTGATATTGCAAGCTTCGGCGGAGGAAGTACTTGGATTCAAACGCCCCCGTACAAGGAATCCAGGGTACTACCAACAGTTCCAGGAAGCATCTAGTACGAAGGACGCATCGTATAGGCAAACACTTCAATCTGTAGCTACCTGGACAGTAGTATAGGAGTACAGGGTCAAGGGAAGGGAGGAGAAGCGACTTTTTAAACGCAAGAAAAGAGAATTAGAAAGGCTGGAGTGTGAGAGAATGGAATGTAGCAAAAGCAGGAATGATGCCAGAGACTTTTATCAAAGGGTAAAGTGATTTACCCAAGGGGTTAAGGCTGTAGGGCTCATCTGCAATGATATTGACGGAATCCTGGTCACAGATGCAAGGGTAACAATAAAGGGGATCATTTGTCAAGTCTTTTGGAGGGTGATGACTTCAATGGTAACACAGGAAAAAGTGATCCACAAACACTAATCAACGGCGATGTCCAATCCGTAGCCATGATGAAGCTGAGGCCGCAATACAGCGGCTCAAGAACAATAAATTGTTCAAGGCTGGAGGCGAAGAATTTGTAAGGTGTATGCACCAAGTCCTACGCAATGATGGCTTGTGGAGAGCATACCTGATGATTGGAACCTTATTTGATCTGTCCTGTCCTGAAGAAGGGTGATGCCACGCTATGGGCAAATTACTGTGGCATCAGCCTACTGTCAGTAGCACATAAGTTTCTAACGAACGTATTGTGTGAAAGGCTGAAACCCTTTGATGAAGAACTGAGTGGACCTTATCAGTTCGGTTTCAGAGCTGGCAGATCCACCGTTCACTAGCTATTCACACTGTGCCAGATCCTGGAGAATTCGCATGAGAGCCAGATTGACAATTACCAATGTCGAGTACAAAGCTGGTTTTGACAGCCCATAGCGCGATCGCTTGTATACTGCCATGTGTAAGGTTGGTATTCCTGGGAAGCTGATACGGCTTTGCAAAATGACACTGAGCAACACTAGCAGCTCTGTCAAGGTAGGAAGTGACCATTCCTAAACCATTCATAACAGGTGTGGCCTCAGACAGGGTGACACATTTTACTGATGGAAAATATTATAAGAAAGACTGGCGTACATCGGAATGTCACGATTCTTACGAACAGATGTGTCCAGCAGCTGATATGCTGATAATATTAACAATATTGGGCGTACCAAGCAGGATGGTTTTTTTTTTTTGTTGTTTATTAAGGAAACAGGATGTGACGGGAGCTTTTGGCTCTATTGAAAGACAATCAGCTAAAGTGGTGCTTCATGTTAATATGGTAAAAATAAAGTTCAAGATTCCAGCATAGAATCACGACGCCTTGACTCTCAAATGGCGGCAGGAAGCTATAAGTTTGACGCCGTAAACGAATTTGTTTACGTTGGCTGCACCATAACTGGAAATCAAAAGGAAAATTACAACTGCCAATAGATGCTACTATGGGCTGAATAGGCAATTCAACAGCAGAGCCCTCTCTTGCCGAAAAAAGGCAACACTCTACAAGTCGCTCATCCTTCCACTGCTTATGTATGGAGCAGATGCCTGGAAAGTTATACAAATGGATGCACCTGCTCTTGGAGTATTAGAGAGAAAAATCCACCGGAACATCTATGGCCTTACAATCGTTAGCGGCGCATGTCGCATTAAGTGCAACGACGAGCTGTATGAGCTCTACACGGACATTGATGTGATCAAGCGAATTCACATTCACAGACTTCCCTGGTTGGGTCATGTCACCCGTATGAAATAACGAGCTCATAAAGTATTTGATGCGGTAGTTGGTGGACAACAAAGCAGGGGAAGTCCTCTGGTACGGTGCCGTGACCTAGTCACGAAAACCCTGGATACGCTTGTTATCACCAACTGGACGACACGCAAGATTAATTAGCACAATTTTCAACCGATCAAAACGTTGTGAATTTCGTTAAGATTGAACAATAAAGATGGAAGTTATACAACATTAAGTATCGCTCAATAGAGCGCGGGGGGCTAAAAAGCGCACGCAATGACTTAGTACGTGTACAGCTGTGTGTATGTTTTTTTTTTTTTTTAACTGGGCGCCAGTTGGGATGAGAGTCTTCTAAAGATGTGTCAGCCCGTGCCAACAACATGCATGGTTCGCAAGAAAACATCTTATGCGCATATGTACTAAACTCACCCCACGCCACACACCACATTCCCCGTGAGATCACCGCAAAGTATTACTTCGCGGGGAAGGGTTTCCCAAATTAGGCACTCTCCGCCACTCGTCGCTGCTTTTCGCATCTTCTCAGATCACTCTGGATGCTTGTTATGAGCTGGTTGATGCTTGCCCACTGCTCATTGCTCTCCGTCATGCATGCTATCAGGTTCTCAACTCTTGACAGATCTCCACGTTTATCATTGTATCTGGTGCAATGGTACAACATATGCTCTGGGTCTTCTATGCAACTCGGACATGTTGGGCAATCGGGGATATTTTCGTGCCCGAACCTGTGCAGATACTTCCTATAGCCACCATGGCCTGTCAGGTATTGGGTCAGGTGGAAGTTGACTTCACCCAATCGTCGTCCAAGCCAGAAATCAATGCAGGGTATCAGCCGAAACGTCCATCGTCCTTTTGTCCCTGCTTCCCACCTCGCTTGCCATGTAGCCACAGAGTTTTGTCTCTCCATCCTCCGGATAGTATCTACGGGTATTGTGTTCCCGTTTTGTGTGCGCGTCTTGTGTATTGCCTGAATTTCATTTCCTAGTATGTCCACAGGTATGATACCTGCAAGGACAAGTGCAGCATCCTCGAAAACAGATCTGAATCCGGATATTACCCGTAGTGCTGCCAATTTCCGTGCCAGGCAGTTGTTTTTTACTACTGCTGATGCCCATACGGGTGCAGCATATAGCAGTATTGAGGCAACTACACTCGCCATAAGGAGACGTATTCCAGGTTTCGGTCCGCCAATGTTGGGAAGCATCCTTGAGAGAGCCCCCTGCATTTTCGACGCCTTCTTACTGACGTACTCCATGTGTGGATGGAAGCTAAGTCTGTTGTCTAGCATGACGCCGAGATACCTTATAAACGGTTTCGACGTTATTGTTACATTGCCAACCCTGACGTTGATGAACTCCGTTTTCTTCCTACTCGTTATTAGGACAGCTTCCGTTTTATGTCCTGCTAGATCCAACCAACTTGAGATGATATCAATGGATGCAGTTGCAGCAGCTTCCACTTCTCCTATCTCCTTTGCCACTATCACCAGTGCAAGGTCGTCGGCGAACCTAATTAGTTTGCACCCCAAGGGTAGCTGGATTCTGAGGACCTCGTCGTACATAATATTCCACAGGAGTGATCCTACAACCGATCCCTGCGGAACACCAGCAGTTACCGTTTACCGTTTTGGACCCATTTCAGTCTCATACTCCAGCACTCTGTCAGAGAGGTAGCTTGTGATGATTCTTAGCAGGTAACTGGGTATACCAATTCTAAGAAGAGCATATTTAATGCTCGCCCATTTCGCCGAGTTAAAGCCATTTTGTATATCCAGAGTCACAACAGCACAGAACTCTTTAGATTGTGCTCGCCACCGCACACCGTCTATTGCCTTACTGGCAATATTAAGAACTTCCGAAATGGCGTCTACTGTTGATCTTCCTTTGCGAAATCCATACTGGGACTCCGATAGTGCTTTCTTTTCTTCTATAACAGTCAATAGCCTATTATAGATGATTTTTTCTAGTATCTTCCCAATCGTATCCAGCAGACAGATAGGCCGGTAGCCTGATGGTTCATATATGGGCCTATTTCCTTTGGGTAGAGGGATAAGGCGTTGCCGTTTCCATTGATTCGGAAAAACTCCTTCTAGTAAGCATTTGTTGTACGTTTCCGCATACTAAGCTGGTGTGGTGAGAATGGCAAACTTGAGAGCCCTATTGGGCCGGGAGCTTTCCTATCACCGAACTGCTTACCTGCTGAAATTACCTCTTCTTCGTAAATCGGATGCCATGGCTCATAGCCAACGTCCGGTGTTCTCTCCTGTAGTTGCCTATGCTGAGGGATTAGCGTAACTATATTTCTCAGAAGTTTTGGACAAGTTACTCTTGACGTCTCCTGGCTTCTAATTGTTTTCGTAACTAACTTATAGGCAGTGCCCAAGGGATCAACATTTGCATCCTCGCATATGCTCCTAAAGCACTCGGCTTTGCTAGTCTTTATTGACTGCTTAAGCGCTCGCTTGGCCAGCCTAAGATCTTCAAGCCGCGCACCGAAGCTTGGGCGGCCTCGGGCTCTTTGACAGAGTCGCCTTGCTCGCAGACACGTCTTCCTTAGTTGGCTAATGTTTTCCGTCCACCAATAGCAGGGCGTCCCGCTCATGCATGGTTTGCGACTGGGCATAGCTGCGTTGCACGCATCGACTAGCCTCGCAGATAGATTTTTTGCCGTGTCCTCTGCTTCGCTTACCGGGTTCCACTGACTTTGTAGGAAAAAGTCTTTGAATAGCGCGGTGTCGAAACAGCTGTCTTTCCACTTCACTCCGCTTACGATTGGTCGTTGGGCTCTACGCCTTTTCCCACCGATTGCAAAGAGGATCGCTTTGTGGTCGCTAGCCGTGAACTCTTTACTTGCCTTCCAGACAATTTTCCTGCATAATGAAGGACTCAAAAAAGTAAGATCAATGATAGATCCCCTTCCGGCCTTCCAGTAAGTGAGTTCATCACCGGTATTTGCTACTACTAGCTCAATCGCTGAGAGTTGTTCCAACAGGATGGATCCTCTGGGTCTCGTCTCTTTGCAGCCCACGCGTTAAAGTCACCTGCAATCACTATTGGTGCACGGCGTCGAGCGTCTTCGGTGATGTTCGACAGCATTTGTTTAAACCTTTCCAGATCCCAGCTTGGCGGAGCGTAACAGCTATACAACGTTATTCCCATCACCTTTACTCGTACAAATCCCTCGAAGGATGTATCAACTTCTTGAAGTGGTGTTTTGATACACCAATTAGCGGCTTTCTTACATTTGCTGGCGTCCCACCCACTTCCTGGGATCGGCTTATAGGGCTCACACAAAAGGGCGACTTCGGTGTTGTGTTCTCTGACGGTTTGCCTCAAGAGGGACTGTGCCGCATCGCAGTGGTTAAGGTTTAACTGGATGTACTTCATAGTGATTTTTTGGAAGAGCGCTCCTAAAAAGAGGGCACCTTCCACTTCCTGTAATATGTTTCCAGTCCTTGCACTTGTCCTTGCAGAACATACATTGAGGGTCTTCGTTGCAGTCCTCCGCCAGGTATCCCGCCTTACCGCACTTTCTGCACAACCTGGACCTATCAACTTCACTTTTACAGTGTCTGGCCACCGGAAACATTTTGTGATGCTAACTCGTTCCCGGAGACGACAACTTGACGAACTCACCTTAAGTGTGCCAATCCGCAATGCCTTCTTTGCACTCTCTGCAGACAGCCTTATAGTGAGCTGTGTGTATGTATGAGTATGTATGTGTATGACTGTCACATACACAGGCAAAGGGGCTCTCGTAGTCGGCTACAGACAGGCTCTCGTAGTCGACTACAGATTTCTTACTTCTCTTTTTTTTTTAACAATAATAAAAAAAGAAGGACAATAGTGTCGTTGGTAATTGCATAGCCGAGCGAGCATTTGTGAGCCTTCTGAATAGATGAGTATTGGTAAGATTTTGTTGAAATTTAATTGTAACAAACACTTTTTAAATATTTGTTTAGCTACGTGAGAAAATGTTAAATGCATTGAGCATAAATGCTCAAGGGTGCATTTGTCTTTTTTTAGACGAGGTTTCAGTTTAATGTCTATTGGGAAATTAGATCTGTTAAATGGACGTTGTGTTGGCATACCCTTACGGCGAAGACGAGAACAGCTAAAAAGCCGTGATATAACTCTCGTGATATGATTTGGCTGTGCAGTGAACTTGTTCTGGTAGCTTTCTTTAGGTTGGGCTATAACGTCTCTAACGGGTCGTTTATGTTGGTCTTTGGATATTTTGGTTCCGAACCTACCATGGTGCCCCAGTGATAGTTAAACATGTCCACACCGCCGTAGGCTTAGATTGGTTTTAGCACTTAGTTGTTTAGAAACACTATGTCGTCGAGGTTTTTGCTGTGTAAAGTATGTACAGGGTAGGACAAACTACGCTGCCTTGACGAACTCCAGCTTTTGTGTTGTACTCATTAGACATTGCCGAGTTGCATCTTACTAAGAATGCTCTGTTATAGTGGTATAACTGTAGACGGCTATGAAGTAGGCAGGCATGCAATATTTTGTGCATTAGAAATATATCCAGACTCTGTCAAAGGTTTGAGACATATCCAGAAGATCACTGAACAGTACTCCCGATGTTCAAATACCGTGAAAAAAAAACAAATAGGAAGTCTGTAGTCGAGTGTACCCGACTACGAGAGCCCCTTTGCCTACATATACAGCTATACACACAGTTCTGCACGTACTTAGCTTAAGCATTGGGAGGCCATTTATAGTCACTGACTTGTTAGACATCCTGATCAGTTCGCAAAACAATTGGCTAAGAGTTAGCCACACTTGTGCAGCAGTCCTTAAATCTTTGCGTCGTGCTGAAAGACAGCGCAAGCAGAATTCAATTCAGAATTCAAATTCTAGATGAGTATCTAGAAGAGGCCTTAATGCCATCTCCCCCTCGCGTAGTAATACCTAGCGGCTAAGTTCCGTGAGAGGGAAAGCGGAGAGTAGGGTCAGGTTTTAGTGGGTGCAAGTCCCACACTATTCGGCTTTAAATGCTTTCCCCCCTAAACAAAAAAAAACAAGTAAGAAGTCTGTAGTCGAGTGTACCCGACTACGAGAGCCCCTTTGCCTACATATACAGCCATACACACATACTCATACATACACACAGTTCTGCACGTACTTGGCCATTGCGCGCGCCTTTTAGCCCCCCACGCTCTATAGCGCGGTACTTATTGTTGTATAACTTCCGTGTTTTTCGTTCAATTTTAACGAAACTCACAACGTAGATGAAGAATGGTCTACTTAATATGTGTGCGAAAAAGAAATCTTATCGGCTAAAAATTGTACCTTATAATCGTTTTTTTCGATTTGCGGGGGTCAGGGGAGGAAATTTAAAAATCAAAAACAAACTTGTATAGCGTACGAACATAACAAAGATACGTTCCAAATTTTGTTGCTCTAGCTCTTATTATGCGCGCGCTACTATACCCCCCCGGGGCCCATAACACCACTATTGTTGATGTATAACTTCCGAGATTTTTGACCAATCTTACCCAGATTTACAACATCGATCAAGAATGGTCTAATTATGATGTGTGCCAAAAATAAATTTGATCGGTTGAAAATTGTGCTTGATAATCGTTTTTTTTCGATTTG
>JBAMBS010002513.1:0-52738 GCA_037044455.1 Zygothrica quintamaculata | reverse complement strand
TTAGATTAATTTATGTTGTATACTGTCTCTTGGACACACATTGTTATTTAAATCGTTTAAAATTTTAATTTTTTTTTTATGCTTAATGTATTCCGCAACATGGGTCTTCCACGGCTTTAACAAAATTATGTGGATGCTTACCAAAAGTGAACCGATCGAAACAATTTGCTTAAAACCGATTAAATTTATATGAACTTATTCCAAATGAATGATTTTTTATTTGTATATAAACCATACTTTCTTATAAATAATTTTTGCTTTTATAAGGCTAAATTTAGTTCTAAGTACATTTATGATGTTTAAAAATAACATAATCTTGCATTTTACCACTATTTCCATATAAGCAGGGCTTCATATAACCGATATATACTGTATCCTATTTTGTCGGGATGGGCTATTTCTTTTAATCTGGGTCTGCTAGTCATCGGCAATATTCTTTCTGATTCCCATTTTAAATTCTTCAACATTTACAGGTGTTTTACCTGTAATTGATTGGAGTGGATAGTTCGGTTGTACTTAAGCGTTGTTTGCTTGATAAGCTCCACCGTATCCTCAAATTTTCTTTCCAACTAAACGCACCTTGCGATTTCTAGCAACGTGCTTATCGAGACTTGGAGGCATCTGGCTTGGAATTGGACGAGCGGCACTGATCAGTAGCCGCAAGAAGGTAGAAACTGCGCAGATAGAGGTAGGCAAACCAGATAATATCGAAACCATCAATAAAGTATCTCGGAATCATGCTAGACACGAAGATGTCTTTTCGGAACCACGAACATTATGTGCGTAATAAGTCAGCAGACTCCACGCGTGCGAGCTCAAATCAACAGCATCGTTGTTTGCTGATCACCGAAGCTACGATATTATACGCAGCACCGGTATGGTACAGAGTGATGAAGGTGCAGTCATACAGTCGTCGAGTGCGCGCAGCCCTTGCGCAATTTGTGATAACTGCGCCTTCGACGTACCAATCGAGGACCTTACCATAGAAGGGAAGGTAACTCTAGCGTACACCCATGAGACCGTTCCTGCAAGTGCGCACGCCGTAGCAAGGCAACTGAGCATTGACAACTACGCTGGAGTATATCGCAAAATGGTCGATGGACGAACCGATTGTTCCCAAGTCTCAGAGTTTGGCTTGGAAGAAGACATGGGGAAATTACCTAACGCAGCTTCTGTCTGGCCATGGCTCCTTTCAGACCTACTTGAAACGCTTTGGTCACTATGGTAGAGAGGAATGTCCCAATTATGGCCAGGCGGTAGTCGAGGATGAATATCATGTCGCCTTCGAAGGCGCTTGTTTTTCTGCACTAAGATGGATCCTAGAGAGCTATACTTAATATTTTATAACTTCCGTGTTTTTTATTTATTCATATAAAAATTTAAAAATTTGGGCAAACATTGACTACGTATTAAGTGTGCAAAAAGAAATCGGTTAATTGTGCTTAATAATCAGATCAGGAGAACGTCTGTTCGTATGAACGCCTGTTTTTACGCCTGTTGCTCAAAGACTGTAAGAGCTAAAGCATACAAATTTGGAATCTAGATTCGCTGTTTTCGTACGATATACGGGTTTGCTTTAGATTTTTGAATTTCATTACCCGAACCCGCAGTATGAAAAGGCACGATAATAGAGTACAAATTTCAAACAAACGAATTTCTGTTCAGCCAAACACAATATATACAATTCTTAATATACATGTGAATTTCGATAAGATTTAACAAAAAACACGGAATTTATACAACATAACATAACTATAGAGTGCAGGAGGGCTAAAAAGCGCGAGCAACATAAGAGCTAGAGCAACCGAATTTAAAATTTAGATTTGTTAATTTCGTAAACTATACGAAGTTCGTTTTAGATTTTTGAATTTCTTTCCTGACCCCAGCAAAACGAAAAAAACTATTATTAGGCAAAATTTTCAATTGATCGAATTTCTTTTTGGCACAAATAATAATTAGAGCATTCTTCATCTACATAGTGAATCTCGATAAGTTTGACCAAAAAACAAGTTATCTATTTAACATTAAATATCACGGAATTCACCGCGGAAATGGCCTAAAAGTCGCGCGCATTTCTTTAAAGTGCGTGTAGAACTGTGTGTATATATGCGTATGTGTGTATGTCTATGTATGAAGGCAAAGAGCTCTTATTAGCCCCTTTGCCGTTTTTGTAAAAAAAGAGCAAAGCGGAGCTATTGGAAATATGCAAAATCCAAAAGTATGTAACACATAGAAATAATCATCGGAGACCCCATAAAGTGTATATATTCTGAATCAGGACGACAAGACGAGTTCATCTAGCCCTGTCCGTCTGTCTGTCCGTCCGTCCGTCCGTCCGTCCGTCCGTCCGTCCGTCCGTCCGTCCGTATGAACGCCTGTTTCTCGGAGACTATAAGAGCTAGAGCAACCAAACTTGAAATCTAGATTCGTTATGTTCGTACGCTGTACAAGTTTGTTTTGGATTTTTCAATTTCCTCCCCTGACCCCCGCAAAAAACGATTATTAAGCACAATTTTCAACCGATCAAATTTATTTTTGGCACACATCATAATTAGACCATTCTTTATCCATGTTGTGAATCTGGTGAAGATTGATCAAAAATCTCGGAAGTTATAGATCAGCAAAAGTGGTGTTATTGGCCCCGGGGGGTATTGTAGTGCGCGCAAAATAAGAGCTAGTGCAACGAAATTTATATCGTATATTTGTTATGTTTGTACGCAATACGAGTTTGTTTTTGATTTTTCAATTTCCTCTCCTGACCCCCGCAAATCGAAAAAAACGATTATTAAGCACAATTTTCAACCGATCACATTTATTTTTGGTACACATCATAATTAGACCATTCTTGATCGATGTTGTGAATCTGGGTAAGATTGATCAAAAATCTCGGAAGTTATAGATCAGCAAAAGTGGTGTTTTGGTCCCCCGGGGGGGGGGGTTATGTAGTGCGCGCAAAATAAAAGCTAGAGCAACGAAATTTGGAACGTATATTTTTTATGTTTTTACGCTATACGAGTTTCTTTTGGATTTTTCAATTTCCTCCCCTGACCCCCGCAATTCGAAAAAAACGATTATTAAGCACAATTTTCAACCGATCAAATTTATTTTTGGTACACATCATTATTAGACCATTCTTGATCGATGTTGTGAATCTGGGTAAGATTGATCAAAAATCTCGGAAGTTATAGATCAGCAAAAGTGGTGTTATGGGCCCCGGGGGGGTATAGTAGTGCGCGCAAATTAAGAGCTAGAGCAACGAAATTTGGAATATATGTTTGTTATGTTTGTACGCTATACGAGTTTGTTTTAGAATTTTGAATTTCCTCCCCTGACCACCGCAAATCGAAAAAATCGATTTTCAGATACAATTTTTAACCGATCAAATTTCTATTACGCACACATATTAAGAAGACCATTCTTCATCTAAGTTGTGAATTTCGTTAAACTCTTGAACAATAAACACGGAAGTAATACAACATTAAGTACCGCGATATAGAGCGTGGGGGGTTAAAAGGTGCGCGCAATGGCTAAGTACGTGCAGAACTGTTTGTATGTATGAGTATGTGTGTGTATGGCTGTATATGTAGGCAAAGGGGCTCACGTAGTCGGGTACACTCGACTACAGACTTCTTACTTGTAAGCCCCTTTGCCTTTTTTGTAAAAAAAGAGCAAAGCGGAGCTATTGGAAATATGCAAAATCCAAAAGTATGTAACACATAGAAATAATCATCGGAGACCCCATAAAGTATATATATTCTGAATCAGGACGACAAGACGAGTTCATCTAGCCCTGTCTGTCTGTCTGTCCGTCCGTCCGTCCGTCCGTCCGTCCGTCCGTCCGTCCGTATGAACGCCTGTTTCTCGGAGACTATAAGAGCTAGAGCAACCAAACTTGAAATCTAGATTCGTTATGTTCGTACGCTGTACAAGTTTGTTTTGGATTTTTCAATTTCCTCCCCTGACCCCCGCAAAAAACGATTATTAAGCACAATTTTCAACCGATCAAATTTATTTTTGGTACACATCATTATTAGACCATTCTTGATCGATGTTGTGAATCTGGTGAAGATTGATCAAAAATCTCGGAAGTTATAGATCATCAAAAGTGACGTTATGGGCCCCGGGGGGGGGGGTATAATAGCGCGCGCAAAATAAGAGCTACAGCAACGAAATTTGGTATCTAGATTGGTTATGTTCGTACGCTATACGAGTTTGTTTTTGATATTTGAATTTCCTCCCCCGACCCCCACAAATCGAAAATACGATTATTAAGCACAATTTTCAACCGATCAAATTTATTTTTGGCACACATCATAATTAGACCATTCTGCATCGATGTTGTGAATCTGGTTAAGATTGATCAAAAATCTCGGAAGTTATAGATCAGCAAAAGTGGCGTTATGGGCCCCGGGGGGGTATAGTAGCGCGCGCAAAATAAGAGCTACAGCAACGAAATTTGGCATCTAGATTCTTTATATTCGTACGCTATACGAGTTTGTTTTTGATTTTTGAATTTCCTCCCCTGACCCCCGCAAATCGAAAAAAACGATTATTAAGCACAATTTTCAACCGATAAGATTTCTTTTTCACACACATAATAAGTAGACCATTCTTCATCTACGTTGTGAGTTTCGTTAAAATTAAACGAAAAACACGGAAGTTATACAACAATAAGTACCGCGCTATAGAGCGTGGGGGGCTAAAAGGCGCGCGCAATGGCCAAGTACGTGCAGAACTGTGTGTATGTATGAGTATGCGTGTGTATGGCTGTATATGTAGGCAAAGGGGCTCACGTAGTCGGGTACACTCGACTACAGACTTCTTACTTGTTTTTGTCTTAGTTTTGCTGAGTGCCAATTAAAACAGACTTTCCGAGGATGTCTAAATGGTCTCTTCAGTGCATAACGGGGATACTTTATTGCCTAATCTTTTATTACTTCTCAAAAAAACCTTTTTCCTTTATTTCAAATACAGTATATACCGCTTATATGCACAACCTATAATGGCAGAAAATTTTTTGCATATATTCGATATTTCCTTTTAAGCAATTATGTGCAAATGCGTTGTATATAAATGATTATTATAAAATAAACCACAGATTTAGAAGTTTAGATTAATTTATGTTGTATACTGTCTCTTGGACACACATTGTTATTTAAATCGTTTAAAATTTTAATTTTTTTTTTATGCTTAATGTATTCCGCAACATGGGTCTTCCACGGCTTTAACAAAATTATGTGGATGCTTACCAAAAGTGAACCGATCGAAACAATTTGCTTAAAATCGATTAAATTTATATGAACTTATTACAAATTAATGATTTTTTATTTGTATATAAACAATACTTTCTTATAAATAATTTTTGCTTTTATAAGGCTAAATTTAGTTCTAAATACATTTATGATGTTTAAAAATAACATAATTTTGCATTTTACCACTATTTCCATATAAGCAGGGCTTCATATAACCGATATATACTGTATCCTATTTTGTCGGGATGGGTTATTTCTTTTAATCTGGGTCTGCTAGTCATCGGCAATATTCTTTCTGATTCCCATTTTAAATTCTTCAACATTTACAGGTGTTTTACCTGTTATTGATTGGAGTGGATAGTTCGGTTGTACTTAAGCGTTGTTTGCTTGATAAGCTCCACCGTATCCTCAAATTTTCTTTCCAACTAAACGCACCTTGCGATTTCTAGCAACGTGCTTATCGAGACTTGGAGGCATCTGGCTTGGAATTGGACGAGCGGCACTGATCAGTAGCCGCAAGAAGGTAGAAACTGCGCAGATAGAGGTAGGCAAACCAGATAATATCGAAACCATCAATAAAGTATCTCGGAATCATGCTAGACACGAAGATGTCTTTTCGGAACCACGAACATTATGTGCGTAATAAGTCAGCAGACTCCACGCGTGCGAGCTCAAATCAACAGCATCGTTGTTTGCTGATCACCGAAGCTACGATATTATACGCAGCACCGGTATGGTACAGAGTGATGAAGGTGCAGTCATACAGTCGTCGAGTGCGCGCAGCCCTTGCGCAATTTGTGATAACTGCGCCTTCGTACCAATCGAGGACCTTACCATAGAAGGGAAGGTAACTCTAGCGTACACCCATGAGACCGTTCCTGCAAGTGCGCACGCCGTAGCAAGGCAACTGAGCATTGACAACTACGCTGGAGTATATCGCAAAATGGTCGATGGACGAACCGATTGTTCCCAAGTCTCAGAGTTTGACTTGGAAGAAGACATGGGGAAATTACCTAACGCAGCTTCTGTCTGGCCATGGCTCCTTTCAGACCTACTTGAAACGATTTGGTCACTATGGTAGAGAGGAATGTCCCAATTATGGCCAGGCGGTAGTCGAGGATGAATATCATGTCGCCTTCGAAGGCGCTTGTTTTTCTGCACTAAGATGGATCCTAGAGAGCTATACTTAATGTTTTATAACTTCCGTGTTTTTTATTTATTCATATCAAAATTTAAAAATTTGGGCAAACATTGACTACGTATTAAGTGTGCAAAAAGAAATCGGTTAATTGTGCTTAATAATCAGATCAGGAGAACGTCTGTTCGTATGAACGCCTGTTTTTACGCCTGTTGCTCAAAGACTGTAAGAGCTAAAGCATACAAATTTGGAATCTAGATTCGCTGTTTTCGTACGATATACGGGTTTGCTTTAGATTTTTGAATTTCATTACCCGAACCCGCAGTATGAAAAGGCACGATAATAGAGTACAAATTTCAAACAAACGAATTTCTGTTCAGCCAAACACAATATATACAATTCTTAATATACATGTGAATTTCGATAAGATTTAACAAAAAACACGGAATTTATACAACATAACATAACTATAGAGTGCAGGAGGGCTAAAAAGCGCGAGCAACATAAGAGCTAGAGCAACCGAATTTAAAATTTAGATTTGTTAATTTCGTAAACTATACGAAGTTCGTTTTAGATTTTTGAATTTCTTTCCTGACCCCAGCAAAACGAAAAAAACTATTATTAGGCAAAATTTTCAATTGATCGAATTTCTTCTTGGCACAAATAATAATTAGAGCATTCTTCATCTACATAGTGAATCTCGATAAGTTTGACCAAAAAACACGTTATCTATTTAACATTAAATATCACGGAATTCACCGCGGAAATGGCCTAAAGTCGCGCGCATTTCTTTAAAGTGCGTGTAGAACTGTGTGTATATATGCGTATGTGTGTATGGCTATGTATGAAGGCAAAGAGCTCTTATTTTTGTCTTAGTTTTGCTGAGTGCCAATTAAAACAGACTTTCCGAGGATGTCTAAATAGTCTCTTCAGTGCATAACGGGGATACTTTATTGCCTAATCTTTTATTACTTTTCAAAAAAACCTTTTTCCTTTATTTCAAATACAGTATATACCGCTTATATGCACAACCTATAATGCAGAAAATTTTTTGCATATATTCGATATTTCCTTTTAAGCAATTATGTGCAAATGCGTTGTATATAAATGATTATTATAAAATAAACCACAGATTTAGAAGTTTAGATTAATTTATGTTGTATACTGTCTCTTGGACACACATTGTTATTTAAATCGTTTAAAATTTTAATTTTTTTTTTATGCTTAATGTATTCCGCAACATGGGTCTTCCACGGCTTTAACAAAATTATGTGGATGCTTACCAAAAGTGAACCGATCGAAACAATTTGCTTAAAACCGATTAAATTTATATGAACTTATTCCAAATGAATGATTTTTTATTTGTATATAAACCATACTTTCTTATAAATAATTTTTGCTTTTATAAGGCTAAATTTAGTTCTAAATACATTTATGATGTTTAAAAATAACATAATTTTGCATTTTACCACTATTTCCTTATAAGCAGGGCTTCATATAACCGATATATACTGTATCCTATTTTGTCGGGATGGGTTATTTCTTTTAATCTGGGTCTGCTAGTCATCGGCAATATTCTTTCTGATTCCCATTTTAAATTCTTCAACATTTACAGGTGTTTTACCTGTAATTGATTGGAGTGGATAGTTCGGTCGTACTTAAGCGTTGTTTGCTTGATAAGCTCCACCGTATCCTCAAATTTTCTTTCCAACTAAACGCACCTTGCGATTTCTAGCAACGTGCTGTGGACACGTTCTACCTGTCCGTTCGACGAACTATACAATGAGGGAGCGTTGAGCGTCAATCCCAAATTGGGCCTGTAGCAAAGACCTAATAATTCCTGAGTTAAGTGAAAAAAAAAGTTCCCAAGCTGAAAAATCTGAAATTTAACATCTGGTATTGTCCGAGACGTTATTGGCTGTGTAGTTTAATATAACGTCTTCTGACACAAAAATATTTCTCAGCCTTTCCAAGTCATCATTATCTGCTTTACTGAAAATAATTGGAATCTTTCTCGGCTTATGCTTTCTGACGAAGCCGTTAGTTCCATTAAGTCTTTAACCCAAATGACAGTCGTAAAAATCATACTTGCCGCCATTAACAGAAATTTATTTTTTTAAATATCTGACACATTCACAATAACATTCGAAATGTCAAAGTCAAAATTATCGATAGTTCAAAAAGCAAACGCTAGATGGACCACCGTGTACAAGAGCCCCTTTGCGTTCAGACACACATACGCACACCAACACAAAGTTCTATACGCACTTTAAGCCATTTCTCGCGCTTTTAAGCTCCACCGAGCTCATTAAGACGATTATTAATGTTTTTTGGGAAAATGTTTTTAATACGAGAATTAGGTTTTTTTGTAAAAAAAAGTTAATTGTAACTAAAATAAATAAGTCATTAGCCCCTATGTGAAAAAAAGAGCAAAGCGGAGCTAATGGAAATTTGCAAAATCCAAAAGTATGTAACACATAGAAATAATCATCGCAGACTCAATAAAGTATATATATTCTTAATCAGGACGACAAGACGAGTCGATCTAGCCCTGTCCGTCTGTATGTACGGCTGTCCGTCCGTCTTTCCGTAAGTTCGTATGAACGCCTGTTTCTCAGAGACTATATACGATATACGCTATACGAGGTTATTTTTGATTTTAGAATTTCCTCCCGTGACCACCGCAATTCGAAAAAAACGATTATTAAGCACAATTTTAATTAGACCATTCTTGATCTCTGTTGTAAATCTGAGTAAGATTGATGAAAAATCTCGGAAGCTATATATCATTAAAGTGGTGTGTCGGAGCGCGGGGGGGTAAGGTGGTGTGCGCAAAATAAGAGCTAGAGCAACCAAATTTAAAATCTGCATTCGTTATGATTGTGCGCCATACGAGTATTTTTCGGTTTTTGGACTGTTTTCACCTGACCCCTGCAATACGAAAAAAACGAATATTAAGCACAATTTTTAACCGGTGAAATTTCTTTTTCGCACCAATTATAAATAGACTGTTTTTGATCTACGTTGTGAATTTCGTTAAAATTGGATAAAAAAAATACGGAAGTTATTTAAAATTAAGTATCTCGCTACAGAGCGCGGTGGCTGAAAGGCGCGCAATGCATTAAAGTACGTGTAAAACTAGATGTATGTGTGAGTATGTAAATGTATGGCTGTATATGAAGGCAAAGGGGCTATTGTAGTCGGGTTCACTCGACTAAAGACTTATTACTTGTTTTGTTTATAAAATATTGATTTTCCCAGTTTTCAATTTCTATGCGCATTACCATTGTTCACATAAACAAGGAAAAACTAGCTCTTACAGTCTCTGAGAAACAGGTGTTCATACAGACAGACAGACGGACAGACGGTCAGACGGAAAGACGGATAGACAGACAGACGGACATGGCTAGATCAACTCGTCTTGTCGTCCTGATTAAGAATATATATACTTTATTGGGTCTCCGATGATGATTTCTATGTGTTACATACTTTTCGATTTTGCACATTTCCAATAGCTCCGCTTTGCTTCTTTTTTACAAAAAGGCAAAGGGGCTAATAAATTGATCTAGTGATTTCAAAAAATGGTCACACTTTGAGGTAACTGTACTTCAGTTTTCAAAGATTAGTGGATTTTGCATTAAGTTCAGCGTTGGATATGAAATTATATTTTTCACGCCTTCACAGTTGGGAAGATCACGAATTAGCAAAGCGGATTCTTATCAGGATATACATTTTGCATATACTAAGCTTCGTTAAAAACACGTGACCAAAAAGGTTAAGAAATATATTGCCGTTCTACACAACCAAGGAAAGAACCAAGATAAACCCTGGAGTACGTTTCAAAGACATCGATCCAATACCAGAGTGCCTAACACCAAATTTTGGCGCTGACGACCAACAAAAGCTGGATGAATCATTATTTCTAACAGCGGTGAAACCGAAACAAACGAATTCTAAGCGAAAAAAAAACCTTTACAATGGTATATTAATTATTTGGATGCAAGGCTCAACAAAAATATCAACAATAATATTCTTTTGACTAAAAATTTGAAGCTGCACGATAAGTACTCACGGATTACAAGGATAAGATAAGGAAAACGGGGAATTTTATCTACTGTCGATTCTATGTGCTCTGTTATGTTCTGCCCGGTATATGACAGGTTAAATGTTGCAATGGCCAAACATTTACAGTAGGTCACGTTTCTATCTGATCTATCGCACTTACCTGCCGCTAACGCGCCACCATATCCAAATACCAATCTGTACGACATTACCTTTGACAGCAGCGTTGGTTCTATTGTTAATATAACTGAGCAATAATTGCTCAGTGTCCCACCCACAGCTCGTCAACGAAGGTCAAGTACCATAACCAGATAGTAATGTAAAAGCAGTTTCATTAAATTTTAGTATTAATACCGCTGAAGTCAATACAAATGGTAATGAAATATTGCTTAATCTTATTGTTTTTGTTTCCCCATCAATGAACTTGACATATAAACCAATACATGTACTAACTATTTAATTTCATATTTTTTCTGTTAAATGTGGCAATAATAACAATCTTCAATCAAAGAACTCAAATCACATGTTGACTAGCGATTCAAAGATCAGCCAACCAATGAGCAACGACTCTGCTATTGATATTGAGGGCCATAAGAGTTCCCCGCAAGCAACCTATCGAAATCAGATAAAGATAAAAGATATAACAAATAGGGCTTGTCGCAATGCAGGGGTCAGGAAACAAACAGATGCGTCACGAATATTACGGTTTATTGGACCCTGAACACATTGCGATAGTAACGTTACATATACACTTGCCCGCAAAACTCTGCGTACACCGTATAAAATTTTTTTTTTCTGACTTTCGTATTGAATATTTCTTGAGATATTTATGTTATTAAAGTAATTTTTTTTTTTATTAAAAGTTCAACTTTTTTCTTATTGGTTATACATTTATTTAATATTTTTAAGTCAACGGGAATATTTTATATATTATTTTTAAGAAAATACCAGGAAAAATACCAGCCGCAAAAGTCTGCGTACACACTTTGCTATGCATTCTAGTAAAGTTTTGAGTTACGGAATATCATAGAATTGTGTCGCAAAGAAATGGACGTGGATTTACGGAAACTGATTATAAAAATGCGTGTGCAGGGAAAATCATTCAGAGAAATTGGGCAGCAGGTGGGCAGAGCCCATTCTACATGCCAAAGGATATGTGAAAATTATACAAATTCAGGTTCTATCCTCTCCAGGTCGCGATCTGGCCCTCCAACTGTATTGACAAACCGAGAAAAAAAAACGTGGCGCGCGTTTATACGCTCAAACTCGAGGATGACAGCTCAGCAGGTGCGTCTGGAAATCGATGAACGATTCCCCCAAACAGTGTTTGAAGATACCGTACGCAGAATCTTGCATGAATCCGGATATCACAGCCGAGTCGCCCGGAAGAAGCCCCACATTCCCGATGTTAATAAAAAAAAGCGCCTAGATTTTCCAAATGACCACATTACAAGGCCAACCGAATTTTGGAACAACGTTCTTTTTTCGGACGAGAGCAAATTCTGCATATTTGGAATAAAGGGAAAAAAATTAATATGGAGAAAGAGTGGTACGGCTCTTGATAATGAGAATTTGGTACCAACCTTCAAACACGGTGGTGGCGGAGTAATGGTTTGGGGGTGTATGGCTGCTGGTGGAGTCGGAAATTTGGAGTTTATAGAGTCGGTTATGGACCAGAGTGGCTATCTACGCATTTTAAAAAAAAATTTAAAGCAGAGCGCCCAGAAGTTGGGGTTGGAAAACGATTTTTACTTCCAGCAGGACAATGATCCTAAGCACACAGCCCACTCTGTAAGTCTGTGACTTTTTTATAATATCAAGAATCAGCTTAGGACACCACCCCAATCGCCAGACCTTAATCCCATTGAACATTTATGGGACCTCCTTGAGCGTAGGATACGCACACACAGCATAACCTCAAAAACCATGCTCACGGACGTTATAATCAAGGAATGGCAGAAAATTACGGCCGATGACACCAGAAAACTGGTTGAATCAATGCCGAGACGTTTGGCAGAGGTGCTAAGAAGGAAAGAATACCCAACCACCTATTAAAACCAAGTTTTTATTTATTTTAAGTTACTTATTACTCGTTGTACGCAGACTTTTGCGGCTGGTATTTTTCCTGGTATTTTCTTAAAAATAATATATAAAATATTCCCGTTGACTTAAAAATATTAAATAAATGTATAACCAATAAGAAAAAAGTTGAACTTTTAATAAAAAAAAAATTACTTTAATAACATAAATATCTCAAGAAATATTCAATACGAAAGTCAGAAAAAAAAATTTTATACGGTGTACGCAGAGTTTTGCGGGCAAGTGTACATATAGTCATATTCACGACCATATGATGAAGCTAGCTCTAACATAAGTTTTATCATAGGTATCGTAAATAAAAACCTTTAGAATTAAAAGCTCATAAGCAAGCAGATTAGAATGTGAGTTTAGTCGATAAGCCACTGTCATAGTGTAAATATATTAAATAATAAAATAAAGTTATAATTAAAGAAAGAACAACAAGAATATCTAACTTAAATTAAATACTTAGACGAAGAAGTCTAAACTATAAATAGACAAGAGGAGTGCTCTAGAAATATACAACAAAATCAAAGGTTTGATCTAGTAACATAACTATATACCGTTAATCCACTGCTCAATGACGATTTTAATCTTACTAATAACGCCCCTTAACATTATTACTGATTTTTTCTTTTTGATTTATATGTTAAATTTCTTATGCGTTAACGCCGGCGTTTGCAAATGTTTACATGTATGTCAACTTTTAAAGTATACAGTTGCTTCAATGTACCACTTCGCATTTTGGTTAAATTATTGTTAACTTTAATTGCTCATTCATAAAATATAGTTTTAGTTAAGTGCCAGTTAAATTATTGTATTCTAAATTCGGTTATAAAGCAATTATCGTCTACATATGCAGTATTGAATTTTTCGCGCAATTCTAACATCGATAAGCGATAAGCTATATGTCGCTTAAATTGATAGTAAGAGTGCAGTTAATGTGACCAATTTTTAAATTGAATCAGCTATTTTTAAGCATTAATGTCTTGCGGAGTCAAACTAACAAATTAAAATGTCTAAGATGGGAATTTGACAATGTCAACAAATTGTGGACAAAAGTTTTAAATGATATGTATGCTGCTAATATTTTTCCATTTAAAGACGTTGCTATGTTTGTAATTAAATTGCTTTCGTTGGCTTGGTGAAATTCTGAGCTGAAATTTATTGCTATTTAGAAATAATCATTTTATTAAAAAAGTGCTGGACACTTTAAACTATGTCAAAGAATCCAAAAATAATTACTTTTCCTGAGACTTTTGTGAATTCTGTAAACTTAATTTTTTGTGAGGTTTTTTTTAAGAGTATTAAAATCACTTGCTTAATTGAAACTATTGGGCAGGTATATAGTCATATTCACGACTATATGATGAACCTAGCTTTAACATAAGCTTAATCATAGTTATGTTAAATAAAAAGCTTTAGATTTAAAAGCTCTTAAGCAAGTAGATTACAATGTAAGATTAGTCGATAAGTCACTGTCATAGTATACACACATAGAATATTAAAGTAAAATTATAATCTTTGAAAATAACAAAGATCTTGCATTTAATTTGAATAATTAGACGAAGAGGTCTAAATTACAGATAGAGCAGAGGAGTGCTCTACAATTATACTTTTAGATCAGAGGATTGATCTAACAACATAACTATATATATAGCTTTGATGCAGATCTGCAACAAAGTGGCTTTTGCATAAAAAAAAATTTACCATATTAGAATAACATTGTTTGTTATATTGTGTTTGTCCCTATTGTATTGTGTTGGTTTCCATGTTTTATGTTTGTATAATTTTTATTAGCACAAACATGATATTTGTCCGCTTTAAATTAGAAAAAAAAAAAAAGTTCACAAATAATTACCAGATATTTTAACTGAAAGCGAGAGCGACTACTGTCTAAACACATTAATTATTAGCTTAGATGAAAGTGAGCTTAAGAAGTTTAAGGGACCTTAACAACAAATACCAAAGAAAATGGATCGGCAGAATTTGAACATTGGCAGGTCTGGACTAATAAAAGAATGCGATGCAAATATCCACAGTGCACTTGGTTCCCGCAAACAAAGTGCCAATAATGTGACGTTAGAACTTACAGACCAAGTCATTTAAGCCAATATGGACTATTGAGCCAAAATACTGCCATAAATACAGTTGACTTAGTAAATATTTGTCTCAAATTCCAAACAAAATTAAATATACAGACTCGAATATAGACCATGATTTGCACTATATATTAATATATATCAATAATTTAGGAAAACATGTTCCTCATATTTATTATTTATGGAGTCTCAGATGATTATTTCTACCTGTTGCACACTTTTGGATTTTGCACATTTCCATTAGCTCCCTTCTTTTTTTTAATGGCAAAGGGTAAAAAAGGTTGTTCTAGCTACAAAAAGCTGAAATTGCCACGCTGCTGACGACAAATATAAGACAACGGCATGATGTGCCCTACCGATGCTTTTAAAGCATTAATGATATCAATGTCGAACATATAGTTACAATAACAAAACTGGGAATAACAATTTTCAGCCAAATTCTCCGATGTTTTATATACCTTTCCACAAAAAAGGCAATTATCATACATTTTGTTAGCCGTTTTTTTTTTAAATATTGCACACTTTTATTGGGTTTGCACAGTGGCCTAAATTTTTCTCATCGTGATATATTTAAAATCATTTTAAGTTTACCTCAAACAAATTAAAGTTAAATAAAATTGCAAGAATTACACTTACTTCTAATAAAACATCGATATAAGAAGAAAAACATTATTTGACAATTCGAAAAACATCGATAATATATATATATATATATATATATATATGTATAGTTACATGGATGGCTTTGCAGCCCTAACTTATAGTCGGCAAGCAGTGCTGCCAGTCTTTGAAAAGCAAATTTGCCGAATTTGGGCACAACAGAGGGAAGAAGTTGCTGATTATTTTGCGTCAAATAGTTAAGAAAGTGGCTGCCTGTCTTAACACAAATATTTTTTTACTTTCTTACATATTCCCAAAAACAGCTTACCTTGTAGCCGATTACTAAACTCAGCCTCTAAATAGCTGATCTGGCAGCGCTGCCGGTAAATATTACCGTGAGCGGCAGCAAGATCCAAAGGCAACAACAAAATTGAAATCAAGAAAAAAAGTAAGCACGTCGAATTTACATATTTGTAAAAAACATAACAGAGTTGACTGTGTTCAGTTATATTATGGTCTTAACAATTTCGTTTGGCAAAATTTCCAAAAGAAAATTAAAAAAAATCACCACAAATTATTTATAATAATAATAAAAAAATTTTAAGTCAAGTTTAAACATCAAAGTCTTTGTAGAATTAAACACCCATTGCTTTCTGAGTGAGGAGGGCAACGATAAAATACCGAGCTACCAACAATATGAAAAGTGTACGGAACCAAGCAGCGATATAATCACAAGGACAGCAGTGAACAACTGGAGCAAACTAAAACAATAAATTGCCGAATTCAATACGTACCTTGTATCTGTCTTAAGTTGATGTTGCTCCTAGTTAACTCAACGTCGTCTAGACAATGGACAAGCCTATTAACTCTGCAACCAGCTGGTACGAATACGGTACTATTGTAGCAACTGCACCAACAACAAAGCTCTACTCACAAGCCAAAAAAATAAACAAGCCAAAGCAGTACCAGCAGACGATTAGTACAGCATTTGGTAACACCAGCTCAAAATTGGCTGTCACATTTAAAGGACTGCAAAGCACTAGCAGAGCTGTGTACTCGTGGCAAAGTGTCCATAAAGACACTCATTTCATGCAAGTATTTGCGTCAGATTCAGTTTCTCGAAATAATAGGCAATTACCTGCAACAGAAAAGATTCAGAAGACACCATCGTTACCAGCAATAGAACAAAAGGCGACAATCGGTATTTGGACAAAGCCGCGCAACAAAAGCGAAGGTAATTCTAAATTTATTGTTATATTAATATATAAATATTCGTTGGGACTAGACCAATGAATTTTTTTTACATATAATAGCTTAAATTATATTATTTTTACAGAAGCTATAAACGATTTGCAACAACGTATACCTGACATTGGACATATATTCGAATTACACAGTTGCATTGGTAATGGAACCTTTAGTACCGTTTTGTTAGCAACACTTAAACGGGAAGGTAATTTGCCGGACAATATGCGCCGAAAATTTGCCATCAAACATCACATACCAACCAGCCATCCGGACCGCATTATGAAGGAGCTGCAATGCATGGCCGATATGGGGTACGTACTATCTTATTTACAAATGTGGAATAAACTTGAGTGAGCTTTCCGTTAGAAGTGCCACAAACGACGTTAGCTGATAAACGTAACGTACATACATACGTCATTGCTATTTATTTTAGTTTCTTTTGCTTTTGCCGTTGGCATTGGCATTAACCCAACACTTTTTGCACTTTCACACATTATTCACATCCATCCGTTCTTTATGATGATTCTAATTCGATCTCCCTTTTATGTATTGTTACTTAACGTTGAGTAATGCAGCAATTTGTTTTCAAATTACACATGCACTCGATTCAAATTTAGTGAAATAAATTTTTTTAGAATATTTTTGAGTCCCTTTGCCTTAAAAAAGAGCAAAAGAGAACTAATGGATTTGTGCAAAATTGAAAACTATGTTACAAGTAGAAATAATTATGGGAGACCCCATAAGGTATATATATTCCTAATTAGTACGACAAGACGAATCGATCTAGCCCTGTTATCGTCTGTTATCTGTCCGTCTGTATGAACACTTGTCTCTCAGTGTGTATAAGAGCTAGAGCTACCAATCTAGATTTGTTATTTTCGTACGCTATACGAGTTTGTTTTACGATACTTAAAAAACGATTATTAAACACAATTTTCAACCGGTCAAATTTATTTTTGACGCTCATAATAAATAGTCCATTCTTGATCTACGTTGTGAATCTCGTTACGATTTGATGAAAATTACGTAAGTTATACAACATTAGGTATCCCGTTATTGTTTTTTTTTTTTTAAACTTGGCTCTATTTATTGGAATTTTTTTTATAAGACTAACAATAATTTGGACAAATCTTAAATTCTATTTTAAGTACCTTTTACGATTGTAACTGGAATGTAGTATATGGGTCACTAAATAATGTTCGTTGGGCTGGCATGTCGTTACAACGCAGGCGGGATCGGTTAGATTGTCGCAATAAGTCTTTCGTGAAGAGCATTTGGAGCAACTGAAGATCGCGGTGTCATCGGCAAATATGTCTGTCTGTGTGTAAATATAGTGTAGGACCAAGTACGCTGCCTTGAAGAACTCCAGCTTTTCTGATATGGTCTTCAGACATAGCAAAGCTGCATCGCACAGAGAATGATCTATTGTAGAGGTATGACTCTAAGAGGTTGTGACTGCAGTTGGGGAGCATTGTTAGCCCCTTTGCCTTTTTGTAAAAAAAGAAGCAAAGCGGAGCTATTGGATATGTGCAAAATCCAAAAGTATGTAACACATAGAAATAATCATCGGAGACCCCATAAGTATATATATTCTGAATCAGGACGACAAGACGAGTTCATCTAGCCCTGTCCGTCTGTCTGTCTGTCCGTTTGTATGAACGGCTGTTTCTCAGAGACTATAAGAGCTAGAGCAACCAAACTTAAAATTTAGATTCGTTATGTTCGTAGGTTATACGAGTTTCTTTTTGATTTTTGAATTTCCTCCCCTGACCCCCGCAATTCCAAAAAAACGATTATTAAGCACAATTTTCAACTGATCAAATTTCTTTTCGGCACACATCATAATTAGACCATTCTTGATCGATGTTGTGAATCTGGGTAAGATTGATCAAAAATCTCGGAAGGGGTATAGTAGTGCGCACAAAATAAGAGCTAGAGCAACGAAATTTGGAACGTAGATTTGTTATGTTCGTACGCTATACGAGTTTGTTTTAGATTTTCGAATTTCCTCCCCTGACCCCCGCAATTTGAAAAAATCGATTATAAGGTACAATTTTTGACCGTACAAATTTCTTTTTCGCACACATATTAAGTAGACCATTCTTTATCTACGTTGTGAGTTTCGTTAAAATTGAACAATAAACACGGAAGTTATACAACATTAAGTACCGCGCTATAGAGCGTAGGGTGCGCGCAATGGCTAAGTACGTGCAGAACTGTGTGTATGTATGAATATGTGTGTGTATGGCTGTATATGTAGGCAAAGGGGCTCTCGTAGTCGGGCTACACTCGACTACAGACTTCTTACTTGTTTTTCTTTGTACATTAGACCATCTAGCCAGAGTCTGTCAAAAGCTTGAACCACGTCAGGAAAGATTGCTGAGCTCTACTCCCAATGTTCAAGTGCCGTGCGAATAGTTGACGTTATTCGATGGACTTGTCTCGAATGGTTCCGTGCTTTTCACGGAAGCCAAATTGGTGTGTTGGTATTTTGCTGTGACCGTTCAGGTATATGTATAATGTATCCCAGTAGGCATTTTTCAAATAGTTTAGATTAGGTACGATAGAATACGTATAAGTCTATATGATGCGGGAACCTGTGTGATCCTTTCCGGGCTTAGGTATCATGATTATGATAGATTTTTTTCAATATGTCTGGAAAGTAACCGAGTTTGATTATAGCGTTCATTAACAAGCTAGATAGTGTAAATTGTGCATCAAGGGAGCTCAGTCATCATTTTTTGGTTTGTTTGGTCGTGTCCTGGTGACTTCTTGGGTTGCAGTTGTTCTTTTATTATTTTAGTTATAACCTGCAGAAGTACTCCATTTTAATTCTTTATACGGCATTTTAATTCTTTATACACCGGAAAACGTCGGTAGTTTTCTGTATGCTTAACTCCACAGCTATCACACTTCTTGGTGCTGGAGTCATCCCTATTAAATGGACAACTTGCACAGTCGTGGAGCTCGTCACATGCTCTACATACAGAACAAAACGTGTAATAGGACCTTGAATGTACCGATCGACTTTATAAATTGGATGCACTTCGTAGTTCTTAAGTGCGTGTGTCTCCGGTTCGATTACGACTTTGAACATTGGTTGCGGCTTCTTTTCTTTGTTTACTATGTAGATTATTGACTTTGTATTAAAGCCCTGTACATTCAATGCTTCTATAATATCAGTAGGGTTTACATCGGATTCAATGGCTTTGACAACCACTTGCAAGTCTTTGGTACTTTTAAGCTGTTATATGTAAACATTTTTGTTATAATCAGTGAATAACTTTGTCAGCGCTCTGAAGTTATCTTCCGTTTTGCTTTGGACTTAAGTGTCTGATAAAAATTGGTAGCGGTTTTGGCTTTTTAGTGACATGGTTGTTAGACGCGTGCAAATCTGTATTTTCTGCGAGAATTGCAAATCTGTTACTGTCAGTTGTTGTATGACTTGAATTAGTGCAATTTATTTTGAGTTTGTTCTTTTTTACAACATTTTCCGCTTAATTTGTGTTGTGTAGCGATCCATGCCAGTCTGTGTGGTAGTACGATTCTTTGTTGGCGGTGCAGGGAGCGTTGCTGACCTAGCTATATCTGACAATGCAATCGGTCGAGCAATAATAGCAAATAGCACTTGGTTTTGTGATAGAAATTGCAATGTTAGTTACCGTTGGCGTGCAGAATACTTTCGTATGCACTTGTTGTGGGTTGAAGTTCGGCACTAGCGTATTGTTATTTGTTGGGATCGACGGTCCGTCTGTCCATCAATTGGTTAAAAATTGTGCTTAATAATCTTTTTTTCATATTGCGGTGGTCAGGGGAGGAAATTCAAAAATCAAAAGCAAAATCGTATAACCTACAACATAACGAATACAGATTCCAAGTTTGCTTTCTCTAGCTCTTATAGTCTCTGAGAAACAGGAGTCCATACAGACGTCATAATTAGACCATTTTTGATCTAAGTTGTGAATTTCATTAAAATTGATCAAAAAAAATCGTAAGTTATAGAACATTAAAAGTGGTGTTATGGAGCACGGTGGGGGGGTTAAGTGGTGCGCACAAAAAATTGGAGCTAGAGCAACCAAATTTGGAATCTGGATTTTGGAATGTTCGTGCGCCATACGAGTTTGTTTCAGATTTTTGAATTTCTTTCCCTGACCCCCGCAATACGAAAAAACCGCTAATTAAGCACAATTTTTAACCGATTAAATTTCTTTTTGGCATACGTCATAATTAGAAAATTTTTGATTAACGTTGTGAATTTCATTTAGATTGATCAAGTAACACGGAAGTTATACAACATTAAGTATCGGTCTAGAGAGCGCGGGGAGCTAAAAAGCGCGCGCAATGGCTAAATAAGTGCAGAACTGTGTGTATGTGTGATTATGTGTGTGTGTAGCTATATATGTACGCAAAGGGGCTCTCGTAGTCGGGTACACTCGACTACAGATGTCTTACTTGTTTTTTTAATGATTTATATATTTTTAGAAAATAAAACAAATTAAATTCATTGTTAAACCCCTTTTATAGCTAATTTATATACTTTCTATTTTAACAGCGGTACTGACAACGTTATAGGCATTCACTGCTGCTTGAGATGCGGAGCCTCAGCAGCTTTTGTTATGCCCTACATGCCACATGACCGTTTTCATGACGTTTATACCAAAATGGACGTGACAGAGATTCGTTTATATATGCGAAATTTGTTGCTAGCGTTGCGCCATGTCCACAAATTCAATGTAATACACCGAGACGTGAAGCCCAGCAATTTTTTGTATAATCGGCAGCAAGGGCAATTTCTGCTCGTTGATTTTGGTCTGGCACAGCATCTAAATGCACCCACGTTAGTAAAAGTTACCTCAGAAGAGAAACCCGCACTTCAAAACTTGCGAAGATGCGAAGATGGAAATAATATTTCATACACCAAAAGAACAAGAGGATGCGCTTATGATCCAGATGAATCTGCGAAGCAATTACCAATAACAACTGGTTCGGATGCTTCATTGGATAATGCATGTAAGCGCATGCGATTGATTGTGGAAAATACGTCTTCTACCTGTAACAAAATGCTACTTAAACCTGTTAACGAGATAAAGCATAGCACAAAGAGCACAGAATTGACGACGGATGACCCTGCTGCGATCGATGGGAATGTGCAACCCAGTAGAATAAACAAGGATCAATTGCACCACATACCATTGCAATCGCAAACCATACATTTACCGCAGCAGTCTGCAGGAAATAACAGCAGACTTAACAACACGCCAACTTCTAGTAACTACGTAAAAAAATGTTTTTGTTTGGGAAATCCATCTGTTTGTATCTGTTGCCTTCTGAAAAAGGAATTGTATGCTTCGCGGGCCGGAACACCAGGCTATCGGCCACCGGAAGTGTTACTTAAGTATACTGATCAGACTACGGCTGTTGATATATGGGCGGCCGGTGTTATATTTTTATCAATTCTTTCGTCGGTGTATCCATTTTTTAAGGCTCCAAACGATTCGATAGCATTGGCTGAAATTGTGACTATCTTCGGCGATCGGGTCATACAGAAAACTGCATTGGCCCTAGACCGCTTCATGACTATCAGTCAGAGCTCCAAGCCCCTAAATTTGCGCAAGCTGTGTTTACGCTTTCGATATCGTCAAGTCTTTAGCGACGCCAAGTTGATACAAAAATACGAATTACCCGATGGTAGATGTGATTTGTGCAAAAACTGTGATCAATATTTCTTCAATTGCCTATGCGAAGAGAGTGATTATGTTACAGAGCCACTAGATCCCTATGAGTGTTTTCCTGCTAGTGCGTACGATTTGTTAAGTCGTTTACTTGAGACGAATCCACACAATCGTATAAGTGCTGAAGAAGCACTTAATCATCAGTTTTTTACAGAAAATCAGGATATTGCATCTACCGCTATTTCAAGAAAAAGTAACACTGACACAAAAAAACAAACAACGTACAGGCGCTCCATTAAATCTGGTATAGAATCAACTATAGCTGGTTCAGCAGCTGTCGTGTATCCGTTAACGACCACATCTACTGATGAGCGGCATCCCATTGTAAACAAACTATGAACCTTCCCTCCCCACTAATTTCGTCTACCCTATTGAGATTATATTTTTACCAGTGTCAAGTTTGTATATGCTGACACCCACACAAACATACATAAATAACACTTATATAACCAAAACAGACATATACAAGTACATATATTTTCTGCTATACTATGCCTGTACATTTCTTAAAACACACATGTCATTAACATTGTACTTTTGCCCACCCAGGAACACATCCAATAACGAATTGAAATATTGGATAAAAAAACATTATTTGCTATCCTTCTTTGCAAATACTTAATAAATAAATATTCAAGTCGAGACTCTGTAAGTAAATACTCGTACATTACCATTGTTTAAGCATTAACACTGTAGCCTACAGTAAAAAAGTACCCGGAAAGTGTCGTTAAAATTAACCGGCCAAAAGGAATCTATGAAATTTTTTTTTTTTAAATTTGTAGCATCTTTCTTTATTACCAAGCCGAATTTGAGTGCGATCTGTCAACTTTATCACCTATGGTGATAAAAATACAAGCATACGATTGGTACATTTCATTGAAGTGGTCAAAGATTTACCTCGTTCCGGACGTCCTTCAACGTCAACAACCCGACGATAACAGCAGCCAAATCAAGAAATCAGTGCTCAAAATTCATCATTTGAGCGTTAAAGAAATGGCTCG
The DNA here is from genome assembly GCA_037044455.1 of Zygothrica quintamaculata. Taxonomy (NCBI): domain Eukaryota; kingdom Metazoa; phylum Arthropoda; class Insecta; order Diptera; family Drosophilidae; genus Zygothrica; species Zygothrica quintamaculata. The sequence continues at coordinate 29,524 of JBAMBS010002513.1, read as the reverse complement.
TGAGTTAAGCATTGATAAAATGACCGTTCATAACATTTTGACTAATATTTTGTGTATGAAACGCTTTGCCGCAAAACTCGTTCCATAAGAGTTGACGTGCTGTCGCATCGAGCCATAATTATTGAGACCAAAACTCAATAATACCATCGTACCATGCGTCTTTTTTCTATTTCCAAAACTTAAATTGCCCCTACGTAGAACGTGTTTTGAATCTATTCATGCCATCAAAACAAATTTGCAATGATTATTTATGGACATAGCTTTGGCGCCCTATGAGAGTTTCATGGAAGAGTGGGCGTGCTGATATCATAGTTGTATTGCAAGCAATAGGGATTATTTTAAAGGAGACAAAATAAATATTGATGATTAAATTTAAGTTTTTTTTTATTTTTTTTTAACAATTCCGGGTACTTTTTATACAAAATGTATATAAAACACTAAGTACTAAATGAGGTGTCTCAGGGAGCAAATTAAACTGATATCGACGAGACTAGAGCAAATGGACTGTTAATCCATACACCTATTTACAGGGTGGTTGCTAGGAACTGTTGCATCCATTTCTTCAAATTTGATATATACAACAACAAGAATTTATCTGAAACTATATAATATTTATTAATTGGTTTATTGAGATACAATTTTAATAATTTTTTTCGAATCTTTACCCACCTACTTTCTTCACGAGATTTATTCGCTTTGGAAAAGGCTCACCACATGTGACACGAGCAACTGCTTCCGGTATTTTAATCCAAAATTTTTCCAAGCGGAGCCCCCTTTGCCATAAAAAAGAGCAAAGCAGAGCTAATGGAAATGTTCAAATCCAAAAGTATGTAACACATAGAAATAATCATCGGAGACCCCATAAAGTATATATATTCTGAATCAGGACGACAAGACGTGTCGATCTAGCCATGTCCGTCTGTCTGTCTGTCCGTCCGTCCGTCCTTCCGTAAGAACGCCTTTTTCTCGGAGACTGTAAGAGCTAGAGCAAATTTGAAATTTACATTTGTTATTTTCGTACGCTACACAAGTTTATTTTATATTTATAAATTTCATCCCCTGACCCCCAGGATTTGAAAAAAAAAACGATTATTAAGCACAATTGTCAACCGATTAAATTTCTTTTTGGCACACATCATAACTAGACCATTCTTGATCCACATTGTGAATTTCGAATTAAGATTGCACAAAAATCAAGGAACTTGTACAACATTAAGTATCGAGATATAGGGCAAGGGGGGCTTAATTACGTGTTTTTTAAAGGAGGTAGCGTAGCCAAATTTTAAATCTAGATAACTTACTTTTGTACGCTATAAGAGTTTGTTTTGGATTTTGTAATTTCCTCCCTTGACAAACGCAATTCGAAAAAAAAACGATTATTAAGCACAATTTTCAACCCATCAAATTTATATTTGGTACACATCATAATTAGACAATTCTTGATCGATGTTGTGAATCTGGGTAAGATTGATCAAAATTCTCGGAAGTTATAGATCAGCATAAATTTGATCGGTTGAAAATTGTGCTTAATAATCGTTTTTTTCGAATTGCGGGGGTCAGGGGAGAAAAATGAAAATCAAAAGCAAACTCGTATAACCTACGAACATTATATTAATTAGACTTTTTCTAATCTACTTTGTAAATTTCGTTAAGATTGAACAATAAACACGGAAGTTATAGAACATTAGGCACCGCGCTATAGAGCGAGTACTTGCAGAACTGTGTGTATGTATGAGTATGTGTGTGTATGGCTGTATATGTTGGCAAAGGGGATCTCGTACTCGGGTACACTCGACTACAGATTTCTTACTTGGTTTTGTATGGAGTAAGAGTCTCCTACAACGCGATTTCCTACAACGCGGAGCTTTTCAGGAATCAATTCAACGCGTTGTAGGAGTCTTACCTGTATACTCTATGTGGTCTCCGATGATTATTTTTATGTATTACATATAATTGTGGATTTTGCACATATCCATTAGCTCCGCTTTGGTTTTTTTTTTGGGAAAGGGGCTAAATGAACCTGCCCAGGAGTCAGCTTAAATAGCACGCAGCTGCCATATATAATCATAATCATGACTGCTAATAATCACAGTTCCGCAAATTATTACTTCAACGACTTGGGAACTAAAATGTTTATAACGACCACATCGCTTTTCATACAGGCGACATGAAAAGCATAGTACGAAGTATCATAGTGTGAATTCGCCTGACCACACCAATGTCCCCGTAAAGCTCATAGATCTCGTTGTTCCATCTGATGCGATATGCACCGTTAACGATCGTAGGGTCATATATCTTCCGGAGGATTTTTCTGTCAAATACTCCAAGAACAGCTGCATCCATTTATGTAACTGTCCAGTCTTCTGCTCCATACAGAAGCACTAGAAGGATGAGCGAGGATGAGTGAGTCTTGTAGAGTTTTGTCCGGCGAGCGTGGGCTCTGCGGTTGAACTGCCTGCTGAGCCCATAGTAGCACCTGTTGGCAGTTGTGATCCTCCTTTTGATTTCCAGGCTAACATTATTATCCCCACTCATGGTGGAGCCGAGGTTAACGAATTCGTTTACGGGCTTAAAGCTATAGCTCTCTGCCCCCAGTTGAGAGTCAACGCGTCGCGGCTCTCTGCTAGAGCACGCCATGAACTTTATCTGTACCATATTAACATGAAGCCCCACTTTAGCCGATTCCCTTTCAATAGCGTCAAAAGCTCCCGTCACATCGCGCTTTGTACGCCCAATAATTTTTATATCATCGGCATATCCCAGCAGCTGGACACATCATTTCGCTAGGATTGTAACAGTCCGATATACGCCAGATTTGATTATAATACTTTCCATCAGTAGATTGAAAAGCACGCAAGACAGCGAGTTACCCTGTCTGAGACCACTATTGGTATTAGAGGTATCGTAATGGTCTTTTCCTATCTTGACAGAGCTAGTGCTACTCAGTGTCATTCTGCAAAGCCGTATTAGCTTGGCAGTAATACCAAGCTCAGACATGGCAGCATACAAGCGGTTCCACCGTTGGCTAACAAAAGCGGCCTTGTTGTCGACAAAAGGGTGTTAAGTGTGGATCTGGCTCTCATGCGACTGTTCCAGGAACTGGCGCAGTGTGAATAGCTGGTCAAGGGTGGACCCGCCAGATCTGAGACTGCACTGATAAGGTCCAATCAGTGCTTCAGCAAATGGTTTCAGCCTTTCACACAATACGTTCATTAGAACCTTATATGCTACTGGTAGTAGACTGATGGCACGGTAATTTGCCATAGCGTGGCATCACCCTTCATACCAGTTTCAGATCTGGCGGGTCCATATATAAGGTTCTAATGAACGTATCAGGACAGGACAGATCAAGATAAAGTTCCAATCATCGGGTATGCTCTCCACAAACCATATATTGCGTAGGAGTTGGTGTATACACCTTACCAACTCTTCCTCTCCAGTCTTGAACAATTCAACTGACAAGCCATCAGCACCGTTATTGTTCTTGAGCAGCTGTATTGCGGCCTCGACTTCATCATGGCTAGGGGTTGGTATATCAATTTCGTCGTTGATTGCGGTTTATGGATCACATTCTCCTGTGTTAACATACAAGTAATCGCCCTCCAAAAGACTTGAAAAGTGATCCCTCCTTAACCTTAGCATAATCGTTTGCATCTGTGCCCAGGATTCGCAACACAAAGCCGTGTGTGATCCTTCGCTGCAACAAGGTAATGGTCGGAGTCTATATTAGGACCCCCACATGTTTGCACAAGTATGTTAGATGCATGCCTTGCATCGATCACAACATGATCGATCTGATTACGAGTCGGTCGATCAGGGGACAGCTAGGATGCCTTGTGTATCTCAAGGTGGCGAAATCCTGTACTACGCACTACCATATTATGAGCCGCTGCAAAGCTTATTAATCTAAGAACATTGCTTCAGGTGGTGTCATGTAGGCTCTGCTGCCCGACGGTTGCACTAAAGACACCTTCCCGTCCAATCTTGGTATTAAAGTCACCAAGTATGAGTTAAGAAGAATCCAATATCATGAGTTGGACAAAGGCCGTATACACGGTCAAACTCCGTATTTAAGGCGTCCTTCGTACCACTTTTGTCTTCCGTTGGGGTATGTGCACAGATCAATCTGATATTGAAGAATTTGGCTATAATCCGGATCGTTGAAATTCTCTCACTTGCTAGCACAAAGTGAGATACTCCATGTCGGAGTCTGGCTTCCATAACAAATCCACAACCAAATTCAAATCTATCATGATGGCAGCTTTAATATATGTCACAGCTGTTCGTCTTCATGTATCCCTGTCCTTTTCATCACATCTCCAATCGCCATGTTGAAAGCAGTCAGATACCTTACATTAGCTTCTCTCTCTTTCCCAATAATATTATCAATAGATCAAGAATGGTCCTATTATTATGTGTGCCAAAAAGATTTGATCCGATAAAAGTTGTGCTTAAAATTCGTTTCTTTTCGTATGGCGTGAGTCAGGGGTGGAAATTCAAAAATCTAAAGCAAACTCGTATAGCGTACGACCAAAACGAATCTAGACTTTAAATTTGGTTGCGCTAGCTCTTATTTTGCGCGCACCGCTTAACCCCCCCGCGTTCAATAATAGGCGTTCATACAGACGAATGCTGAATATACAAATATTCGCCGGTACCAATTAGAGCCATTTCTGTTTGGTCATGACTCCTTCCTTGGTTCGGAGCGAAGCCTATCTAACACCTATGCTGTATTATGGTATCACAGCAACCGGTTGGTTAAACGCTACTCAACGTCTAGCCAATGCTCTACCCGCATTTGGGTATTAAACCACAGCCACCACCATAAACCCCGAGGGGCCGCAAACAAAAAACCAGGACGGAACAATTTCTGTGGGCTTCCTGGTTACCCGTGGTACCATTTCGCATAGAATCTCTATACAACCCATGGTCAGGTCTCGTACTCAAACGAGCACTCCCAATTTTAACTCAAAAACAGTTAGGGGTTGGTGACCCCGAAATTTGACGCAACTGTTGGGGGTATGAACAAATTGGTGCAAGCACCAACAGTGATGGAATATTATGTGCCGTGCTCATGGACATGGCTTCTCATTGTGAGGAGCGAGGTCTACTTCAACCTCTTCCGCAATTGGCATTGGCTATTGATTTAAAAATCAAACCGCCCAAAGGCGGCCAGCCTGCGCCCCACAAATCCACAAGAGATGTGACGTATGGGCAGAGTTGTTGAGACCGACTCAAAATCCCAAAACGTCAGTGGCACCAGAGAAGTCCTCTTGGTAAAGACTCATATCTAGAAGGATACTCCCAGTTGAGCACCATGATGCTCGGGGACAACGCGAAAAACAAGACACATTCAACTCATACATACAGCTCTTTCATACCCCCATGCAAGTATTTCCGCATACAGTCACACTCAAACAAGCCAATTCATACAATTCCTCCGTTCAAAAGCAGACGCCGCCTGTAAAGTGCAGCACTTGTCGAACTCACTCATACGTCTAACCCTTACGCTAGTAGAGAGTGTTTGACTGACGTCAAAGCCCCCACTAACCTGTAACATACAAAAAACAGTTAGATCACGCAGATCTGCATACAACGGAGCACTCACAGAGAACATGTAACCATGTTCGTCGAACCACAACGGCACTGCGGACTATCAGCCAGACCTCTCAAATGCAAGAATGCATTGAGGGAGCCATGGGCAGTCAACAGAAAACTAAGACTCAGGTTAAAACCAAAGTCTGGTCGACCACTGTCAAACGTGACATCACGAATGTACTGGTAAGTAACCAATCATCTCACACTTGCATCTCATCTGAACTGCCAGTCAGATAGGACGCACTCATTCAACAATCTTTAACACAAGCTAATCCCTAAACTCTCCACATTCCTATCAGCTAACCATTCATTCTGCGACAACGGCAGCCGCTTCCGAATTTTTAAGAGCACGGCTATACGCCGAACCTCCAAGTCCAAAGGGGCTGCTCCTAAGAGTACCTGCAAAGACAGTGCGGCACACAGGCATACACCCTAGCAAGAACACTCTCTGGTAGGCCAGCACTATCTTCATACCAACAACAGTCATCGCTGCTCTGCACCATACAGACGATCCATATACTGCACAAGCAAGAAACAGACCATCGAAAATGGTGTGAACAGAGCGCCTGTTGACGCCTCAGTCATTCCGCAAAATCCGACGTACTCGACTAACCACGCCCACCAGCCGGTGCTTGAGACTGGCAAAATGAAGAGTAAAACTCATCCTCTCGCCAAAGGTTATGCCAAGGTATTTAACCTCAGACTCATACCCAATGCACGTGCAGTTCAGCCGAACAATTGGATTTCGACTAGCTGACAAGCTAATCTTGAGCAGCATTCACAATATTGTCCGTTGCCAAGCTAACGCCAATACTTTCACCCCACGTTAACAGTGCGCACACACGCTCCTGCATTCGTCTCAATTTGTAACCTAGACTGACCTCAATCAAGTTAAGCAAGTCATCAGCATACGTACAACATTTACATACTTAGTCGAGCTACCTAAGCAGAGAATCCCTCATTAGATAAAAAATAATTGGAACGCCGATGAAACCTTGCGGACAACCACGAACGACATCCACACTCACAGTCTCACTCTTACTTACTACACACGCCCTTCTGCCAGAGAAATAGCTTTTCCAGAGAGCTATTTCACTACAGTCACATTCAACCAATTTTCGGAGCACACTGTCCCAACTCAAATAGTCAAAAGCACCCATAAAATCAACAAAAACTCCTAAGACATACGTGGAGCAGCTAGACTCAACGGAGTCATTAACATACTGCCACGTGTCTTCCACATATCTACCCTGCCTAAAACCAAACTCTCTGTCAGACATTTGGCCATCCACACAATCTTGAGGCCTTTCCACCATTATTCTTTCCAGAACTTGCGTGACTTTAAAATCACAATCACCTTCTCACGCTTCCATTCACTGGGAAAATATCCACTATTCACACACCTTTCATACAGCACATTCATATATTCTAGAACAGAGTTCCAGACACTCTTACACATTTCACCAGTGAAGCCATTCATAACAGGTGACTTTTTGGACTTTAACATCGAGCCACACCTAATTCACCCTCCCTGAGTGCGTCAACAGCGCCCACCACACTAGCTGCCACACTTTATGTCTAGCTCGGGCACGCTGCACAATCACGCTGTAAATCGGGCAGACCGGTGACATCATAAGATGTCCCATAAGACCGCAGCGACGACAAACGTCCTCTTTCGCCTTGCATTCCGCCATCTTATGGTCAAAGCCCAGGCAACGGAAGCAACTAACTACTGGTTCAAAGTTCCTAACGTGAAACGAGAACCATTTTACGTAGCAGCGACCGATTTCTAGAAGGGCATCAGTGGCCTGGCCACACTCTTCTAGAACGACGTTCACTGCTTCATCCCCACCTATAGTCCACGGACGGCTGGCCATACGGACACCTTTTTAAAGCCCTCATCAGACATCTTGTCTATCAAGTTCATCTCATACAGATCTCCCATGAACTCGTCAGGAGACACCTTAGGTCCAAAACTGTCATTCACTCTGACATGCAGACCTACCTAACTAAATTTCAGGTTCTCCGCTATCTTCTTCCGCTCTGCCACGGACTGTGTGCGACTTATCACACCACAATCTCGCAGAGGCTTAACCTTATGCACTCGGATACCCAAGGTTGGACCTACCTCCTTCACCACCATCTCAGCCACGTCCTTAGCGGTTTTTCCAGCATCCTTGCTGCGAACAACCAGGGACCAGGTCTCAACTGGCCTCGGTATATCCAGGGTAGACGACACTGTCGACACTGGACCAACCTTTCTGCCATGCATCGGCGGAATGGAGAACTGGGAAGCACTAGGGGTTCCCACCCGGACTTCAGTCGCACAATGGCGAGTAGTCTGCCTTCCAGAGCCCCCCTTCGCGCTTTGGGTTTTTCGGCGGCATTACATCCATTCAATAACCAGAAACAATAACAACAAACCAATTAACGGCTCGATGGGGACCAATTGGCAACAGCTGTATTATCGCACACACGCAGTTGTTAGTCAATAACAACAATGCAGTTGATGAATACTAAACAAAGATGGCACAACAATGCTTACTGTAACTAACGACAGAAGTACTTCGGCAAAAGTTTGCAAAATATTTATCACGGCGATAGCGCTAACAAAAAACACGTCTGTTCGCTTCGATCGATCAAACGTAACTGAGACAGAAGGACAGTCTATTTCAAGCAAAAGTAACACTGACACAATCAAGCAAACAACGTACAGACGCTCCACTAAAACTGGTATAGGATCAACTATAGGTGGTTCAGCAGCTGCTGTGTATCCGTTAACGACGACATCTACTGATGAGCGGCATCCAATTATAAACAAACTATGAACCTTCCCTCCCCACTCATTTCGTCTACCCTATTGAGATTATACTTTTACCAGTGTCAAGTTTGTATATGCTGCCACCCACACATGCATACATAAACAACACATATATGTGCAGCACATACGTATACATGTACTTACATTTACTGTGATACTATGCCTGTACATTTCTTAAAAATCACACATGTCATTACCAGTGAACTGTTGCCCACCCAGGAATACATCCAGTAACGAATTAAAATATTGGATCAAAAAAAATTATTTGTTATCCTTTTTGCAAATATTTAATAAAAAGAAGATTCTAGTCGAGCCTGTTTAGTAAGTAAATACCCGTGCTTTACCATTGTTTAAGCATTAACATTATAGCAAACAGTATATAAAAGGCTAAGTACTATATTTGGTGTCTCAGGACGCAGTTTAAACTGATACCGACGAGAATAACTTATCTTTTTTATAGTTTTAAAATTTTTTTATTTGTCCAACATATACCCCCATATATAAAATTCCATTAGATGAATATCCGGAGAGAATGGAAGCTTTTCTTTAATAAGCAGAAGTCGAGTCTTGTTGGAGGCAATATATAATATATTTGCCATAAGCCAACAGCGTGACTGCGTGGGGATTAAAATGGTGAATCAAAACTTCATCCAAGTAATACCATTGGGTGTAAATTTTGACGTCATTATCAATAAAAGAGGGAGCTTGCTTTTTGTGTAAATGAATTCCCACACTATAACAGATTTGTCCTTTTGTATGTATATGTATCGCTATAGCCCTGTCTGTTTGTCTGTCCTTCTGTATTAGCGTCTGTTTCTTAAAGACTATAAAAACAAGAGGACCCAAATTTGAAATTCGTTTCAGACGCTATAGAAGTTTTTTTAGATTTTGGAATTTTCTCCACTGACCCCCGCTGATGACGTATGCGTCACGTACAAGGCGAAGTGCGATTATTGTAGATGGCAAACAAGAGCATCGTTTGAAGAATGGGGCAGACGTTGGAATATTGCCCTTTACAAAGAAAAATGTGCGAACGTATACTTCACACTTAAAAGAAGTACACTACCAGCAATAATGCTATATGAAGTGCCAGTTCAGCAGACAAATCAAGCGAGATATCTAGGGATCATCCTTGACGAAAAGCTCTGCTTCGTTGCCCATATCAGAATACTGAAAACCAGGATCAAGGCCGCTGTGGGAAAATACTATTGGTTAAAAGCATGTTGTCCTTCAGCAACAAAGTGACAATCTATATGCCAATAACTGCCCCAATTTGGATATATGGCTGTCAATTCTGGGGGCTTGCGTGCGATACCCAAATTAAACAAATCCAAGTAACGCAAAACAAAGTGCTCAAGCTTATCCCTGAATGCGAGTGGTGTGTCAAAAACAAAACGTTGCTCAACGACCTACACTGTTCTAGAATATAAATTTCCACTCAAGCCATTACAATATCCGCATTCTTAACCACAGCAATAGGTTGGCCCAGAGGCTAACAAGAACCCGCCCAGGACGGCGCCTCAATAGACGTCGACCACATAGCTTTATTATTCTAGGTATCTGGAAGGAGACTAATTTAATTTATCTTTATAACTATTATTATTATCTATGTCCGTTTGTAAGAACATCTGTTTCTCAGACTATGAGAGCTAGAGCAACCAAAATTAGAATATATTCCTTATTTTCGTACGCTATACGAATTTATGTTTGATATTTAAATTTTTTTATAATGTTTTTGTAACGCTAAGTGACCACTAACTGATTACGTTCAGCCTACCAGTAGCTCGTAACGTGTATCGTCAAACGCCCAATATATTAGGATGCGCCTGGAACACCAGCAAACTATGAAACACTGGTACAGACGACAAGTAAATTAACAACTTCTCCTCTTAGTAATGCTGTAAACATGACTACCAAGCTCGTGTCAATGCTGGTTAACGTATGCGACGCTTCTATGCCGAAGCGAAGAAAGCGAAGGATGAGCCCACCTGTCTACTGGTGAAACGAGGGCATCAGAGTGCTCAGAGCTGATTGTCTCAGATCAGGAAGACAAGCTCAGAAAGCTAGAGGTCATGGCTCCCATGTACAGCTGGTAGAAGCGTTCATGGCAAAACGCACCGCGCTGCAGAAAAGCATCGATAAAGCCAAAGCGGAGGCGTTCCAAAACCTCCTTGTGGAGGTGGACGACAACCCAGTTAAATTCCTGGGGTAATGCTAGACTACAGGTTCAACTTACGCGAGCACACACATTATGTAAGCATGAAAGCGGCTAAAACAGCAGCCGCTCTATCTAAGCTAATGCCCAATATTGGGTAACCCAGCTTCGCTGCAAGGAAACTGATCGCGACCGTTGAAAGGGAGACTGTATTTGGTGCGCCGCCACGAGAAGGCTGTCCTACATCCGACAAGCAAGATGCGTATCAAGGACGACGGCTCTAAGACAGATCAGAGGCTATAGAACCATCTCCGACGCGGCACACGTGCTAGCATTTTCTCCTCCAATCGATCTGGATATGAGGGCAATGCAGGCTTTAAGCCATGGATGTGTGAAAAACATATAGATGCGCATCTCCTAGTAGAGTGGCAAGCGAGATGGCATGCATCAACAAGCGGCGGGTGGATTCACTTATCCCGGACGCGTCGAAATGGATCCATGCAGCTCCTCACAGCTCACGGATGTTTCCGAGCCTATTTATTTTGGTTTAAACACACATCCACCACTTACTTCTTTGCTTGGGGCTGGAAACGACAACGGAACATGTACTGTTTCACTGTCCTCGGTTTAATGCAGAAAGAGGTCAACTGGTGGCAGAATGTGGTGCACCAGACTCGCAAAGGCTAGAAGACAACATGGTCATTAGCCAGGATACTTGGATACGGTGCCATAAGGTGATCGACAGCATCATGCAACGGGTGTGGGCTGATGAAATAGCCAACAGAACCAACAGCGCTGCTTAAATACGGGCGACCTGTGTGATGGCGGGTCGAAAATACCATCGCAGTTATCTCGGCTTGTCGTATGAGGCGACTAAAGAGCTTGTCGAAGGATCCGAAAACAGGTACTTTTTATGAGCAAGCACTCGAAAGGACACGAAGAGCATACGGCGGTTTTTAGTGCTTAGGCGGGCTCGTAAGTCCCGACTCGAACATATCCATCTACCTCCTGAAGATGTGAAATCTTTTGAAAAAAAACACAGTTCTACACGCACCGGCCGGCCGTCCGTCAGTCTGTATAAACGTTATTATCGCACGCTATTAGAGATTATTTTAGATTTTACAATTTCCTCCGCTGAACCCCGCAATACGAAATCAAATTTCCTTTTGGCACACATTATATTTAAATCTATTTTGATCTGCTTTGTGAATTTCGTTAATATTGAACAAAAATGATGGAAGTTATACAACATTAAGTATCGTGTTATAGAGCGCCGGGCGGTTAAATGGCGCGCGCAACATACGAGCTAGAGAAACCAGATTTGAAAACTGGATTCCTTTTGTTTACATATTGATCTTTATTATTTTTGACACAATAACAATTTACTCATTATTATGAACTTTCCAATTAAACGGAATATATTTAGTTAAACCTTAAATTAGATTTTACTGTTTTAATACGCAAACGCTTGGTAGTTTCGTATTTTTTAGATTCCATTCCCTTTGAGAAAGATAAAAAGCAGCTATTGAAATGTGCAAAATCTAAAAGTATGTATCAGGTAGAAATAATCATCTGAGAGCCTAAAAATATGGAAATTGTTGATCATGAAGACTAGCTAAGTTGATTTAGCCATGTCCGTCTGTAAAAACCTCTGTTTCTCAGAGACTATAAGAGCCAGAGCAACCAAATTTGGAATATAGATTCCTTATTTTTGTACGCTATACGAATTTATGTTTGATATTTGAATTTCTGCCCCTGACACCCGTAGTATGAACAAGTAAAAAGTCTGTAGTCGAGTGTACCCGAGTACGAGAGCCCAACATACACAGCCATACACACACATATCCATATATACACACAGTTAAACCATTGCTTACGCTTTTCAGCCCAGCGCGCTCGATACTAAATATTATATAACTTCCATGTTTATTGTTCAATCTTAACGAAATTCACAAAATAGATAAAAAAATAAACTTATTATTATGTGTGACAAATAGAACGGTAATTCCAAACCAACTGGCGTTGTTCTGGTTACGTTAGACCAATATAACCTAGCCAGAAAACTGGATATTGCATGTCACTCGGTAAAGGTTAGAGAATAATTTTCCAATCCCATAAGATGCAAAAATTACCAACAACTCGGGCACACACTTCAATTCCGCAAAAACACAGCCATGTGTAACAATTGTAACCTTCCCCCATATGCCGGAACCCTGCACCCGTACAAATGTGCAAACTGTAACGCCATTTATCCTGCCTTTTCATCTTCGTGTCGCAAGTATCAGCGGCAACGTGAACTATTAAAAATAAAAACTACACAAAAGTGCAGTATGCGGGAAGCCAAAATAATATTAAAACAACAAAACTCACACATAGCGGTAAATGTTTCATCTACTTTTGCAGCGGTTACTGCTAATACAACGACAAATAACACAACTTCACCGAAAATAAATACCCCATCTGCACAAATAATAAAGTCTGCTTATAACGCTCTCACCAACTCTTCTCCCTCTTACCCCCTCACCACCCATAACACTTCAGTTAGCTCCGTCTCTCCTCTTCCATCTCCTGGTCACTCAAGCTCGCCTCTTACCACGGACTGCCCTGTGAAGTCTTATCTATCACAAGCACCCCAAATCACTCAAAAGTTTTTGAGTTTTCAACAACAATACCAAATGAAAGAAATCACAACTACTTACAATGATCTCGTTGTCAATAAAAACAAGTAAAAAATCTGTAGTCGAGTGTACCCGACTACGAGAGCCCTTTTGCCTACATATACAGCCATACACACACATACTCAGACATACACACAATGTTGTATAACTTCCGTGTTTATTGTTAAATCTTTATAAAATTCACAACGTAGATTAGGAATGATCTAATTAATATGTGTGCGAAAAAGAAATATAATCGGTTAAGAATTGTGCCTTATAATCGATTTTTCAAATTGCGGGGTAAGGGGAGGAAATTCGAAAATCTAAAATAAACTCGTATATCGTACGTACATAACAAATCTAGATTCCAAAAAGAAATTCGATTGGTTGAAAATTGTGCTTAATAATCGTTTTTTTCGAATTGCGGTGGTTAGGGGAGGAAGTTCAAAAATCAAAAACAAACTGGTCTAGCGTCCGAAAACAACAAATCTAGATTTAAAATTTGGTTACTTTAGCTTTTACAGTCTCTAAGAAACAGGCGTTCATACGGACGGAGAGACAGACAGACAGATGGATCCTGATTCAAAATATAAATACTTTATGGGGTCTCACATGCACATTTCCAATAGCTCCGCTTTGCTTCTTATTTACAAAAAGGCAAAGGGGCTAAAAATATCATACGATTATCACGATCAAGACCTCTCAAGTGATTCTTCGGTTGAGTCGATGAAGGTGAAGCAAACATAAAATATATAAATTTTTTTTAAAATTTGTTTAGCCCCTTTGCCATATGTAACAAGTAAGAAATCTGTAGTCGAGTGTACCCGAGTACGAGAGCCCCTTTGCCTACATATACAGCCATACACACACATACTCATACAAATAAACAGTTTTGCACGTACTTGGACATTGCGCGCCTTTTAGTACCCCACGCTCTATAGCGCGATACTTAATGTTGTATATTTATTTTTTTTTATTTATTTATTTAATGTCAACTATGAGCAGTCGACCAAAAGTTTTGATACAAAATTGAAATAAAATTAACTTTAAAGTAAACAATATTTAATTAAATTTAAATTTTAGATTTTTAATTTAAGTTTTAAGTTTAAGTTTTAATTTTAAGTTTAATTTTAAGTTTAATTTTAATTTTAAGCTGGGAGTATTAAAATTGAATTGAAAATGATCCAACATTTGTTGCACAGAATCGGGAAAACCCAGAAAACCCAATTAGATCATCAGTATTAGTAACGATGTTAATAATTATTAGTTAAAAAGTTAAGAATTAAATTTTTGTTAGTTTCTAAGGGTAATTCCGTACTGATAACTCTGTAGAGCTTATTATAATCAGAACAGAGTACCCTAAAAGGTTCATGCAATAAGTAGTTAGTGGTACAAGTGTTAAGGTAGATTGGGTTAAAGTTTCGCGAAAATCTAGAAGGAACTCGAATATTAATATTACTTAATAAAACACTAGAATCTACTAATCCCAAAAGTAATTTGTGTAGGAACATAACTCCAAGCATAATACGGCGATTAGTAAGGGATGGAAGATTAATTAGTAAAAGTCTACTTGCGTACGAAGGAAGATCCGTACCCGGAGCCCAGTTAAAAGCACGAAGAGCAAAGAGAAGAAACTTCTTCTGCACAGACTCAATTCTTTCTTGATGTACCGAATATTGTGGAGACCATACACAAGATCCGTATTCCAAGATAGGTCGGACGATTGCAGTATAAAGTGTTTTTGTTATGTAAGGGTCGTCAAATTCTTTGGACCATCTTTTGATGAATCCAAGAGTTTGAGTAGCCTTACCTATAGTAAATGCAACATGTGCATTGAAATTTAATTTGTGGTCAAGTAGAATTCCTAAATCCATGACTCTATCTAGCCTGTCTACGGAAAGCTGATCGAGAGTGTAATTAAGCATAAGAGGTGTACCTCGAAAAAATGACATGACCTTACACTTGGAGCAGTTTAATTTAAGTAAATTAAATTTACACCAGTCAAAAAATAAGTCTAGGTCAGACTGCAATAGATGAGAAAATTGTATGTCATTAAAAGTGACATATAACTTCACATCATCTGCATACATTAGTATGTTAGAATAAGAAAAAATCTGTGGGAGATCATTGATAAAAAGGTTAAAAAGTAACGGACCCAGATGACTGCCCTGGGGGACTCCGGACGAAACATAAACGGACTTAGAGAAAGATGATTTAAAAATAACTCGTTGTATTCGCGAGCGAAGGTAGTCGTCGATCCAGTTTACAAGGTCTTGAGGAAATCCCATCAAACTTAACTTATTAATTAAGAGAGTGTGATTTACAGAGTCAAAAGCCTTACTGAAATCCGTGTAAATAACATCAGTCTGCATTTTATTCTGAAATCCTTTGATAACAGAAGAGCTAAATTCAAGTAAGTTAGTGGTTGTAGATCGTGCTTTCACAAAACCATGTTGGCTAGGTGATATGATCGAACTACAAAAGTGCTGAAGCTGAGACGTTATCAATTTCTCAAGCACTTTAGGAATAGCGGACAACTTGGATATACCCCTATAGTTCATAACATCCGACCTAGAACCATTCTTATGGAGAGGAATTATATATGATTCCTTCCAAACAGTCGGAAATGAACTGGATTTAACGGACAACTCAAATAATTTATATAAAGGTTTACAAAGAGAACCAGCACAGTATTTGAGTACACATGCGGGAACTCCATCGGGCCCAGGTGAATAATTTGGGTTAATAATATTAAGTTCACTTAATAGCGAACTTTCAAGGATAACAGGATTAAAAATGTAGTTAGATGTATTTAGTCTGTACGGATAGTAACTATCACGAGACAAACCACTAACCGAATACGTAGATTGAAAGAAATCTGCAAATAAATCGGCTGCCGCCTGATCAGAGTCTGCTGTCATGCCTTCATAACTAACCGAGTTAGGAAAAATATTTGCTTTACGCTTTGAATTAACAAAGCTAAAAAATTGTTTTGGATTTTGCCGGAATTGTAAACGGCAACAAGATAAATAATCATTGTAACAACGCGTGTTACATGAAACAAAATTTGTTTTGGCTATAAGGTAACGAGAGAAATCAGAGATTCTACTCGTCGACTGAAATCTTTTATAATATCGAGATTTGACATTTTTAAGTGTTGCTAATTCTTTAGTAAACCATGGAGGTCTATTCGAACTCTTTTGGGAGACTAAAGGAACACATTTATCAAAAAGAATGTTCAAAATATTATAAAAGATCGACGTGGCCTCATTAATATCGCAACAAGAGAATAATTGAGACCAGTTAGTCTCATAAAGTAAATAATTAAGTTTCTCAAAGTTGCATTTTTTGAAGCATCTGGATTTAACTACTGGGCTATCTGCAAAGTATTCTTTAGGCATAGGCAAATCAAATTGTAAATTTAGGGTTGGATGATAAATATCTTCCGGGAGAACAAGAGGACAAGCTTGCTTCACTATAGCATTAGACGAATCTGATGCAAAAACCAGGTCAAGTAAACGCCCATTACTATTACGAACAGGATTAACCTGACAAGTTGATAGGTCCAATAGAGACTCAATGAATTCATTAGCTACTACTGGTGACATAACATTAGGCAAGGTAGGATTATGTGACCAGTCTACATTTGGAAGATTGAAATCTCCAAAAGCCAGCAAATAATCATTGCTGGATAGCTCTGACGAGATAGATCGGATAACGGACAGATGTTCGGAATAAATTTCAGAATCTGAGTTAGGAGGAATATACGAGCAGGTTACATATAAATTAATATTATTAATATTAATTTTTACTGCTGTAAATTCAATGTTTAACGGACTATCTGTGAATACTAATTTGGATGAAAGATTTGAACGGACAGCAATAAGTACGCCACCACCAAGGCGAAGAGGACGGTCTTGGCGAAAGCAAGTGTATCTACTACAAAGTACAGATAAGTCTGATATTTCAGGTTTTAACCAAGTTTCGGTGAAAATTATTATATTAGATTCAAAAAAAAACTGTCTAGATAAAGCTTAGACAATTTTGACTTAATACCTCTAACATTTTGGTAAGAAATAAGAAAGGACGTTGTTAGTTTTTTGGCGCGATAGTAGTAGAAACGCCGTTAGGAGTTTGAATTTGAGGCAGCACAATCGGAGGCCGATTTCTATTATGTGAAACAAATTCTTTAATAACCAGGTCCTTAGGCCAGAACATTTTGCAACACACTGTGTTGAAAATATCAGCCGGGACACCGATTTTAAAAGATGATATTTCTCTAACATATTTAAAGTTAAATTTAAGAATAGAAATATCCTTGTTTTTACAATTTATACCGGACAATTTTAATTTTAATGAAATATATGAATTTAGATCGTCAACAGTGGTATCTGGGGAAAGCCTAGATACGAAAATTTGTTTTTTGTACGGGACTACAGATAGAGGCTTGACGGAGATATTTGCCTCAGTAGGTAATTGTACCGTTTGGGGTGAATTACCTAAATGTGAACAATTTGGCGTAATAGTTTCACTATTGACAACAGATGAAGTTGAATCAAACCCGTTATTATTGTCAGGTAAAGTGGATGGGGAATTAAAACTCATCAGCTGTACTGAATTATCAGTATTATTCACTGCAGCTGATGGTGATAACGGACAAAGCTTCGTGTTTAACATATTGTTCAATCTTAACGAAATTCACAACGTAGATTAGGAATGGTCAAATTAATATACGTGACAAAAAGAAATTTGATCGGTTAAAAATTGTGTCCTATAATCGATTTTTTGGAATTGCGGTGGGTCAGGGGAGGAAATTCGAAAATCTAAAACAAACTTTTATAGCGTACGAACAAAGTAAATCTAGATTCCAAGTTTGGTTACTCTAGCTCTTATAGTCTCTAAGAAACAGGAGTTCATACAGACGGTCAGACAGACAGACGGACAGATAGATGGATCCTGATGCAAAATCTAAATACTTTATGGGGTCATGCACATCTTCAATAGCTCCGCTTTGCTTCTTTTTACAAAAAGGCTAAGGGGCTAAAAAAGAAGCAAAGCGGAGAAGCACATAGAAATAATCAACGGAGACCCCATAAAGTATATATATTCTTGATCAGGACGATTAGCTGAATCGATCTAGCCCTGTTCGACTATGTGTCCGACTATCCGTCCGTCCGTCCGTATGAACGCCTGTTTCTCAGAGACTATAAGAGCTAGAGCAACCAAATTTAAAACCTAGATTTATCATTTTCGTACGCTATACAAGTTTGTTTTTGGTTTTTGAATTTCCTCCCCTGACCCCCGCAATTTGAAAAAAACGATTATTTAGCACAAATTTCAACCGATTGAATTTCTTTTTGGCACACATCATAATAAGGCGATTCTTGATCTGGGTAGGATTGATTAAAATACTCGGAAGTTAAACATCTTTGAAAGTGGTATTATTGGGCCCGGGAGGGGGTTAAGTTGTGCGCGCAAACTTAGAGCTAGAGCACCTAAATTTGATTTCAAGATTTTTAATATTCGTACGCTTTACAAGTTTGTTTTAGATTTTCGAATTTCCTCCCCTGACTCCCGCTATTTTATAAAATCTATTATAAGGCACAATTATAAGTCGATCCAATTTCTTTTTGGCACAAAAATTATGTAGAGCATCTACGTTATGATCTACGTTGCTAAGATTCGTTAAGATTGAACAATAATCACGGAAGTTATACAACATTAATTACCGCGCTATAGAGCGTGGGGGGCTAAAAGGCGCGCGCAATGGCTAAGTACGTGCAGAACTGTGTGTATGTATGAGTATGTGTGTATACGGCTGTATATGTGGCAAAGGGGCTCTCGTAGTCGGGTACATTCGACTAAAGATTTCTTACTTGTTTACAATTATTCAATGGAATTTAAATGGAATATCAAACAACTATAACGAACGCTCACAGAAATTTGCCTGCGAAAATCCACAAGCTGGGCCCCTTGGGGTCCCAATTAACCAAATGCATCCGTTTTGCCGAAAACTGCAGCATACCCCAAATCAAAAGCATGAATCACAAGGCAAGGATTCCATGGTGATACAGTACTCTTAAAAATTTAAGAAATGAGAAACAAAAACTCTTTCATGAATTTAAGCAGCGCATGTGCACATCCAGTCTCTTAAACTACAAAGGAACAAATACAATCATAAACAAGTAAGGAGTCTGTAGTCGAGTGAACCCGACTACGACAGGCCTTTTGCTCATATACAAAGCCATACACACACATATCCATACATACACACAAGTAAATTATACGGAGAACCCATTTGCTAAAAGCAGAAAAGATCCAAGATCTCCAATCGACGCGACACCAAGCACAGTCCAAGTGTCGAGGGCTGTACAGGAAACGTCGAACAACATAGCTTTTGCTGACTTTGGTCGGCAAATTCGTTATCTGGTGAACGCGACGATGTACAAAAATAGGCGGTCTATCAACAAGGAGATTCGTGATGCCGTCGAACAGGCTAAAGTATTATATGAGTTAGTGAAAGTAGTAAACTCTTCTTTCGGTATGGAAACTCAGACACCAAATGAGCTCAAGGAGTCGGACTGGCACATGGCCAGACACTGCAAAAGTGAAGTTGATATGTCCAACTTGTGCAGAAAGTGCGGGCAAGCGGGACACCTGGCAAAGGATTGCAACGATGCATGTTCTGCAAGGACAAGTGTAAGGACTGGAAACACATTGCAGAAAGTCGAAGGTACCCTCTTTTTAGGAGCGCTGTTTCCAAAAAATCACTATGAAGAGCATCCAGTTAAACCTTAACCACTGCGATGCGGCACAGTCCCCTTGAGGCAAACCGTCACAGAACACAACACCGATGTCGCCCTTCTGTGCGTGACCTAAAAGCCGACCCCAGGAAGTGGGTGGGCCGCCATTAAATGCAAGAAAGCCGGTATTTGGTGTATCAAAACACCACCTCAAGAAGTTGATACGTCCTTTAAGGGATTTGTACGAGTATAGCTGATGGGAATAACGTTGTACAGCTGTTACGCTCCACCAAACTGGGATCTAGAAAAGTTTAAACAAATGCTGTCGAACATCACTGAAGACGCCCGAGGCCGTGCACCAATAGTGATTGCAGGTGACTTTAAGGCGTGGGCTGTCGAATGGGGTAGTAAAGAGACGAGACCCAGAGGATCAATCCTGATGGAAGAACTCTGAGCGATTGACCTAGGAGTAGCAAATTCTGGCGATGAACTCACATACTGGAAGGCCGGAATGGGATCTATCATTGATCTCACATTTCTGAGCCTCTCATTATGCAGGAAAACTGTCTGGAAGGTAAGCAAAGAGTTCACGTCTAGCGACCATAATGCGATGTTCTTTGCAATCGGTGGGAAAAGGCATAGGCGGCGTGAAGTGGAAAGACAGCTGTTTCGACACCGCGATATTCAAGGACTTTCTCCTACAAAGTCAGAGGAACCCGGTAAGCGCAGCAGAGGACTCGGCAAAAAAATCTATCTGCGAGGTTAGTCGATGCGTGCAACGCAACTATGCCCAGTCGCAAACCATGCATGCGCGGGACGCCCTGCTATTGGTGGACGGAGAACAGTAGCCACCTAAAGAAGACGTGTCTGCAAGCAAGGCGACTCTGTCAAAGAGCCCGAGGCCGTCCAAGCTTCGGTGCACGGCTTGAAGATCTTAGGCTGGCCAAGCGAGCGCTTAAGCAGTCAATAAAGACTAGCAAAGCCGAGTGCTTAAGGAACATATGCGAGGATGCAAATGTTGATCCCTGGGGCACTGCCTATAAGGTAGAAGACAATTAGAAGACAGACGATGTCAAGAGTTACTTGCCCAAAACTATTGAGACATATAGTTACTGCGCTATTCCCTCAGCATACGCACCTACAGGAAAGAACCCCCGACGTTGACTATAAGCCATGGCATCCGATATGTGAAAAAGAGGTAATTGCAGCAGTCAAGCAGTTCGGTAATATGAAAGCTCTCGGCCCAGATGGCATTCCCAATAGGGCTCTCAAGCTTTGCCATTTTTATTACACCAGCTTTGTGTACCAAAATGTACAACAAATGTCTAGTAGGAGTTTTTCTCAAGCAATGGAAACGTCAGCGCCTTATCCTTCTCCCCAAAGAAACTAGACCCATACTGTCGAACTGTGTGTATGTCTGCGTATGTGCCTTTTTATTTTTGTTTTTTTAACTAAAGCGCTTGTTGGGGTGAAAATGTAAAGATGTGTCAGCCCGTGCTTACAACATGCACGCTTCGCGAGAAAGCATTCCATACGCATACGTACTAAACTCACCCCACGCCACACACCACATTGCTTGCGGAAAGTACAAAGTATTACCACGTGGTCAAAGGGTACCCAAATTAGGCACTTTTCGCAATACGTCGCATCGTTTCAGATCCCTCTGGATGCTTGTTAATTGCTGGTTGATGCTCACCCACTTCTTATTGCTCTCCATCATGAATGCTATCAGTCCCTCAACTGTTGGCAGATCTCCTCGTTTATCATTGTATCTGGTGCAATGATACAACACATGCTCCGGGTCTGCTATGCTCCTCAGACAGGTTGGACAATCGAGGATATTCTCGTGCCTAAACTGCCATGGCCTGGCCGGAATTGAGTGGAAGTTGACTTCACCCAATCATCGTCCAAGCCAACGCAGGGTATCAGCCGGAATGTCCTTGGTCCCTGCTTCCCACCTCGTTTGCCATGAAGCCACAGAGTTTTGCCTCTCTCCTCCGAATAGACTCTACGGGTATTGTGTTCCTGTTTTGTGTGCAAGCCTTGTATATTGCCTGCATTTCACTTGCTAGTATATGTATGTCGGATATTAGTCGTTGTGCTGTCAACCTGTTCGGCGTCAAAAATTTTCTTGCCAGACTCTTGTTTTTTGCTACTGCTGATGACCATATGGATTCAGCATTTAGCAGTATTGAGGCAAACAGGCTCGCCAAAAATAGATGTCTACAGGGTTTCGGTCCGCCAATGTTTGAAAGCATCCTTAAAAGAGCTCCCTGCATTTCGACGCCTTCTTACTGACGTACTCCATGTATGGATGGAAACTTAGTTGGTTGTCTAGCGTGACACCAAAATACATTATCAACGGTTTCGACCTTATTGTTGCCTCGCCCACCTTAACGCTGATGTACTCCACTCTTTAGTCCCTTTGCCTTAGTAAAGATCAAAAGGGAACTAATAGATTTCTGCAAAATCGCGAAAGTATGTAACAGGTAGAAATAATCATCGGAGACCCTATAAAGTACATACATTCTTGATCACGACGACAAGACGATTCGATCCACCCCTGTCCGTCCGTCCATATGAACGTCTTTTTCTTAGAGACTATAAGAGCTAGAACAACCAAATTTAAAGCCTAGATTCGTTATTTACGTACGCTATACGCTCTCTTGACCACCGCAATACGAAAAAAAATGATTATTAAGCACATTTTTCAACAGATTGGCACACATAACAATTAGACCAATCTTGATCTATTTTGGGAATCTCGTTAATATTGAACAAAAAACTCGGAGGTTATACATCATTAACAAATAAGAAATCTGTAGTCGAGTGTACCCGAAGACAAGAGTCCCTTTGCCTTCAGACACAGCCATACACACATAAACGCACACATACACACAGTTCTACACGCACTTTCAGCCATTTATTGAGCTTTTTAGCCCCCGCAGACCTTAAAGCGATACTTAATGTTGTATAACTTTTATGTTTTTTGTTCAATCTTAACGAGATTCACAACGTAGATCAAGAATAATAATCTATGAATAAAGTGCGTGTAAAATTGTGTGTATGTGTGCGTACGTATGTGTGTAGCTGTGTCTGTATGCAAAGGGAGCCGGTGTTCTCCAAATCAATGGCGACCAGCAAATACAGCATACTAAGGGCAGCTATCTTAGTAGGAACCTCCCCTTGACATATTAGTCGCCTTTTACGACGAGACGCTTTCACTCAACAGATTTCTAAATTATTAGTAGCTTTGCCTTTTAAAAAAGAGCAAAAGGGAAGTCATGGATTTTTACAAAATCGAAAAGTATGTAACAGATAGAAATAATCATCTGAGACCCCATAAAGTAGAAATAGTCTTGATCAGGACGACTAGCTGAATCGATCTAGCCATGTCCGTCTGTCTGTCCATACATCTGTCCATCCATGCTTCCGTTTGTCCATCCGTCCGTCCGTCTGCATTAACGCCTGTTTCTTGGAGACCAAAAGAGCTAGAGCAACCAAATTGAATTTTATTTTGGCACACATAATTGGACCATTCTTGATATACGTTGTGAATTTCATTAAGAATGAATAAAATACGGAAGTTATTCAATATTAAGTAAAGTGTTATTGGTCGTGGGGAGGCTATAACGCGCACAACAGCTCAAAGTGCGTGTAGAACTTTGAATATGCGTGTGGATTTGTATGTATTTGACTATATGGAGGCAAAGGGGTACTCGTAGTCGGGTACACTCGACTACAGATCTATTACTCGTTTTCTTTTTTAAAGCACTTTTTTGACAGACCATTTTTGATCTTCATTGTGAATTTCGTTAAGTAGGATGAAAAACAAAGTAATTCAACATTAAGTATCGCGTGACCAGTTGGGTAAATCTGCTACAGAATTGGAAGAAATATTTTCTATAATGGCGGGAACTATTTATAATATTATAAATCGGGCACAGAATGCTGGTCAAGTGAAGCATAGAAAACATATGTCCATAGTCAAAATAACATGATAGAATCGGACAGACCAGCAATTTTTATCAGAGAGAAGACCTCTAATGCTCTTGTCAACAATATAGTTGACTTGATTGAGAAAGATAACTTCCATGTTATTCCTCTGTCTAAAGGTAACATCCAAGATACTAAAGTCCAAATCTAAACGGAAGATAACCTCAGAACGCTGACCAAGTGCCTCACCGATAATAATCGAAACTTCTACACTTACCAACTTAAAATAAGCAAAGGCCTGGAAGTGGTTCTCAAAGGCATTGAATGAGATGTAAGCCCTACTGATATCACAGAAGCGCTGAAGGTACAGGGCTTCAATACTAAGTCGGTAATCAATATTCTAAACAAAGAAAAAAAGCCGCAACCAATGTTCAGAGTGGAACTCGAACCGGACTCACACGCACTTAAGAAGAACGAAGTGCTTCCAATCTAAAAAATCCTGCTTTTACTGTACCGCAGAATCGCGGTGGAAGAGTCGCACAAAAGAAAAGGACCAGTGCAGGGCGCAAACTGTCAAGAGTACGGCCATACAAGGTCGTATTGCACACTTCGCCCTGTATATAGAGCATGTAGCGAGCTCCACGATTCTGCAAGCTTCCCATTTAATAGGGATGAGTTCAGCACCAAGAAGTGTAGTAACTGTGGAGGTAACCATACAGCAAGCTGCCGAGGTTGTCCGGTGTATAAAGAATTAAAATGCTTCCTTAATCAGCGTTAGTCTTCACCACCTCTAAAAAGTAGATGGAGTACTTCTATGCCCCCCCAATCTAATAGGAACGTAACATTAGCCGATACATTTACTCGATCCAAATTAAATGAAAACATCACATTTGCAAAGGCACTTAAATCAAGTCTGGAAGCCCCCGGAAATATTATTCGTCCACAATCTCCAGCTCACGAGGTTCAAAAACAAGCACAGCAACTAACAGCACCTCGGCAAACGGCATCGAAGCTCTGTTAATGAACATGCACCAAAACATGATAGAATTCATAACATTTATGCGCACGACTATGCAATATCTTAAGCGCAATCAAAATGCTTGCATCCCAACAATTAAAATAATAGCTCCTCTTAGAATGGTCCTGTGGAACGCCAATGGTGCAACACGACAGAAACTACAAATTACTCAATTTCTTCATAATGAGCATATCGACGTAATGTTACTTGCACAAACACACCTTACAAACAAGTACAAATTTCAAACACAGGGCTACACCTCCTATGGCACAAGCCACCCAGACGGAAAAGCACATGGTGATACTGGAATTCTTATTAGAAACCGTATAAATCACGCCACTCGCGATGTCTTTGCCACAGATTACCTGCAAGCAATATCTATTGTCATACTCGCGCCCAATTGCAATTTAACTCTAGCTGCGGTCTACTGCCCGCCTCGATACACAACATCTGAAGATGAATTTATGAACTTTTTCAACACACTGGGCGAAGGTTTCATAGCAGCAGGTGACTACAATGCCAAGCACACACACTGAGGATCTCGGTTTGTGACCCCTAAAGGTAAACAGGTGTATAACGCAATCACAAAAGCTAGAAACAAACTAGATTTTGCTTCCCCGGGTCGACATACATACTGGCCAACAGACCCGAAAAAATTGCCGGACTTGATCGACTTTGCAGTAACAAAAAATATTCCTCGTACAGATTTATTATCGGACTACTCACCTGTCCTGTTAAACCTCTTCCAACACAATGAGATCGAGATTGAGGACCAACCACAAACATTGCCATCCTGTGATCTAACTGGATTAAATTTAAAAAATACGTTAGCTCACACATGGCGCTCAATCCAAAACTCTACGGCACAGAATGTGGACCATGATATTCACCATCTGAAAACTGTTCTCGTTACGGCAGCACGCAATGCAACTCCCGAATTTTCAAACGCACCGTCTAGGCCAAAAAGGTCGAATGCACAGATAGACCAGCTAGTTAAGGAAAAACTTCGCTTAAGACGATAATAGCAATTCCATAGATCGCCACCCGCTAAACATAATCTTAGAGAAGCCTCTCAAAGATTATCCAAAGTATTAAAACAATAAGAGCACCGCAGCCAACGCCGGTACATAGAGAAATTATCTCCGTCTAGTACAAAATACCCATTATGAAAAGCTCACCCATCACTACACCCACCGGCAGAAGCTATCAAGCTAATCAGAATCTCTGCAGGCGAGTGGGCACGCAGCGATAAAGACAGAGAATCTGTATTTGACACGCACCTAAAAAATGTATTCCAACCAAACTCTTCAACGAATGCATTTGCACTACCGCATCTACCAGATGACCATCAGAGGACGCATTCTTCAATCTTGTTTAGTCCGCACGTTATAACTAAAATAATAAAAGAACAACTGCAACCCAGGAAGTCACCAGTCCCTCAATGCGCAGTTCACATCATCTGCTTGTTATTTAATGCGATAACCAAACTTGGCTACTTTCCAGATATCTTAGATCCGCAAAGGATCACACGGTTCCCGCATCATATAGACCTATTAGTCTTCTATCGTGCCTATCGATACTTTTCGAAAAATGCTTACTGGGGTACATTATGCCATACCTGAACAGCCACAGCAAAATACCATCACACCAATTTGGCTTCCATGAAAAGCACGGAACCATTGAGCAAGTCTATCGAATAACGTCAACTATTCGCACGGCATTTTAACATCGAGAATATTGCTCAGCGATGTTTCTTGACGTAGATCAAGCCTTTGATAGACTCTGGCTAGATGGTCTTATGTACAAAATCAAAACAATGCTTCAAAGTGCACTCACAACCTTTTAAAGTCGTACCTCTACAACAGAACATTCTTTGTGCGATGCATCTTAGCGATGTCTGAAGTCCACACCACAAAAGCGGGAGCTCCTCAAGGCAGTGTATTTGAACCTACATTATATTTACTCTACGCAGCAGACATTCCTAAAAGCGGCAAATTGATACTATCCACATTCGCCGATGACACCGCGATCATCAGTTGCTCCAAATGCCCTTCACGAGCAACAGAAGAACTGATCTCCTATCTGGCTGATATCGACAGTTGGCTGTCTGACTGGCGCATAAAAGCCAACGAGCAGAAAAGCTAGCATCGTTACGTTCACCCTAAATAGACAAGACTGTCCTCCACCCTCACTTAATGGTATCACAATCCCAAAACCAGAGGAGGTAACTTACCTTGGTGTACACCTCGACAGACGACGCAGGCACATAGAGAAAAACGAACATCTTTAAATCTGAGGGCGAACAGCCTCCACTGGCTCATCAGGTCATACTCTCCCCATAGCCACGACTACAAGGTCTTACTGTACAATAAACTATTAAAGCCAATATAGACTTATGACTCCAAGCTGTGGGGGACTGCCAGTCTCAGCAACATCGACATCATTCAAAGAACACAATTTAAGAATCTTAGAACTATCATCTTAACATTCCACCCGTCAGAGACCATACACTACATCCCAGTTACAGTCGTAACAGGTACCTAATATAGAATTTTAGATTTGTACAACTTATTGTTAAACTCGTAAGAGTAGATTCAAGAAATAAAGCCAAGTTCAAAAAAAAAATAAACCAAAATATGCGAAAAATTAAACTTTTATAACACTAACAATTAAACTGTAAATCTTACCAGGATAATATCCAAATCATTCCAAAGCACAAAAACTCAGTAAGAATATCCAAGAGTTTCCGCTAGAGGTCTCGCTAAGCAGCTTGAGGATGGGGCTTGAGGCGGCCTTGTAGTCGACGAAGCCACACTCATCCTCAATGCTTTGCAGACCTCAGCGCCACCTTGATTTTCTTACTGGCTTTTTCTTGAATCTTTCGTTTATCTGGCAAGATGTACAGTTTAATTGTTAGTGTTATAAAAGTTTAATTTTTCGCATATTTTGGTTTATTTTTTTTTGGAACTTGGCTTTATTTCTTGAATCTACTCTTACGAGTTTAACAATAAGTTGTACAAATCTAAAATTCTATATTAGGTACCTGTTACGACTGTAACTGGGATGTAGTGTATGGTCTCTGACGGGTGGAATGTTAAGATGATAGTTCTAAGATTCTTAAATTGTGTTCTTTGAATGATGTCGATGTTGCTGAGACTGGCAGTCCCCCACAGCTTGGAGTCATAAGTCTATATTGGCTTTAATAGTTTATTGTACAGTAAGACCTTGTAGTCGTGGCTATGGGGAGAGTATGACCTGATGAGCCAGTGGAGGCTGTTCGCCCTCAGATTTAGAGATGTTCGTTTTTTCTCTATGTGCCTGCGCCAGTTACGCCTTCTGTCGAGGTGTACACCGAGGTAAGTTACCTCCTGCTGGTTTTGGGATTGTGATACCATTAAGTGAGGGTGGAGGACAGTCTTGTCTGTTTAGGGTGAACGTAACAGTGCTAGCTTTTCTGCTCGTTGGCTTTTATGCGCCAGTCAGACAGCCAACTGTCGATATCAGCCAGATAGGAGAGCAGTTGCTTCTGTTGCTCGTGAAGGGCATTTGGAGCAACTGATGATCGCGGTGTCATCGGCGAATGTAGATAGTATCAATTTACTGCTTGTAGGAATGTCTGCTGTGTAGAGTAAATATAGTGTAGGACCAAATACACTGCCTTGAGGAGCTCCCGCTTTTGTGGTGTGGACTTCAGACATCGCCAAGTTGCATCGCACAGAGAATGTTCTGTTGTAGAGGTACGACTCTAAAAGGTTGTGAGTGCACTTTGAAGCATTGTTTTGATTTTGTACATTAGACCATCTAGCCAGACTCTGTCAAAGGCTTGAGCTACGTCAAGAAAGATCGCTGAGCAATATTCTCGATGTTCAAATGCCGTGCGAATAGTTGACGTTATTCGATTGACTTGCTCGATGGTTCCGTGCTTTTCACGGAAGCCAAATTTGGTGTGATGGTATTTTGCTGTGGCATGTTGCAGATATGGCATATTGTACAAAGCCCAGATAAGCATCGATCGAAGAGTATCGATGGGTCTACAAGATGTGGGAACCGTGTGATCCTGATTCCGGACTGAAGTATCATGCGGGAACCGTGTGATCCTTTCATCTGTCTGGAAAGTAGCCAAGTTTGGTTATCGCATTAAATAACAAGCAGATGATGTGAACTGCGCATTGAGGGACTGGTGACTTCCTGGGTTGCAGTTGTTCTTTTATTATTTTAGTTATAACGTGCGGACTAAACAAGATTGAAGAATGCGTCCTCTGATGGTCATCTGGTAGATGCGGTAGTGCAAATGCATTCGTTGAAGAGTTTGGTTGGAATACATTTTTTAGGTGCGTGTCAAATACAGATTCTCTGTCTTTATCGCTGCGTGCCCACTCGCCTGCAGAGATTCTGATTAGCTTGATAGCTTCTGCCGGTGGGTGTAGTGATGGGTGAGCTTTTCATAATGGGTATTTTGTACTAGACGGAGATAATTTCTCTATGTACCGGCGTTGGCTGCGGTGCTCTTATTGTTTTAATACTTTGGATAATCTTTGAGAGGCTTCTCTAAGATTATGTTTAGCGGGTGGCGATCTATGGAATTGCTATTATCGT
>JBAMBS010002497.1:0-39962 GCA_037044455.1 Zygothrica quintamaculata | reverse complement strand
ATGGTTGGAATGGTGTCATTGGTTTACCCTGATTATTCAATTGCATTATTATTACATTACTTTAAGACTTGATAAGATTCTGGTTTGATTTAAAATTTTCTTTACTTGAAGGTTCGTATGAGCCCTTTTCCTGTAGTATATTGATAAGACTTTTAAAAATTGGAATATAACAGTTCACTATCCTAAGATGAATATGGGTGGGTAGTTTCTGAACTAAAGTTTCGATGCTTCCTTTTTTGGCCTATTATAAAGGATTGTATGAGTTTCGTTATTTTCTAAATCTAACTTACTTGTTTTCAAATAGCGTTGGTCAGGGGAGGAAATTGAAAAAACTAAAACAAACTCGTATAGCGTACGAAAATAGCGAATCTAAGTTTAAAATTTGGTCAGGCGCTCATACAGACGGACGGACGGACGGATAGACGTACAAATGGATGGTCGAACAGACGGACATGACTAGATCAATTCGTCTTGCCGTCCAGAATATATATACTTTATGGGGTCTCCGATGATTATTTCTATATGTTACATACTTTTGGAAATTGCACATTTCCATTAGCTCCGCTTTGCTTCTTTTTTATGTCAAAGGGGCAAAAAAGAAAGAACTAAGTAAACCAAAGCCGAGAATTCAACAAATATACTAACCAACGCTTATACGACAAAGAACCCAGAAGACAATAGCTGCCCAAAAAAATTTTATTGGACCAAAACTTTTGGTCCAAAAGGTATGCCAATAAACAAACCAATATATCTCGTGAGCCACAAACCAACCAAAAGCTAAGCCTATATACAAAGCAAAAGTTCAATATTAAAACCCAAGCCACTAAACAATCGAAACATAAGCCTATACATAAACTAAAGCTCCAAGTCCAAAAGATCGGCAAACATTAACTAGTAAGTTAGATTTAGAAAATAACGAAACTCATACAATCCTTTATAATAGGCCAATACAAGGAAGCATCGCAAACTTTAGTTCAGAAACTACCCACCCATATTCATCTTAGGATAGTGAACTGTAATATTCCAAATTTGAAAAGTCTCATCAATATACTACAGGAAAAGGGCTCATACGAACCTTCAAGTAAAGAAAATTTTAAATCAAACGCAGAATCTTATCAAGTCTTAAAGTAATGTACATACATAATGCAATCGAATAATCAGGGTAAACCAATGACACCATTCCAACCATCATTTAACCCAATGTATCAACCTCATTATCAACCAACCTCTCGTATACCATCCCAACCACCCAAATTTAATTTTAATCGATTTTCCCAATACCGACACAATTATATCTACCCACAGCATATTACATCTATGCCTCAACCTTCCAGACCAAACATGCAGTTCAATAGGCATAATGTATTTGACCAAAACTGTTTAATCCCAGCTATGCTGGCATGCCAACCAATTTTTTACCAAGAGGTGCTATGACTGGCTAATAACCCTGTTAAAAACAGAGACCATCAGATAGTGGTCAATCAAGAATGAGTATCGGTGAAATGAGATACCAAAATGGAACACCAATTCCACCCGAATATCAACATAGCCCCGATTTTTATTACTACACCTACTATCTACAAAACCTTTCAGGTCAACCCTTACGTTTCTCAACAGTACGACACCATAAATCAAGCTCATGGCACTACTGACACAAATCAGACTAACAACGAGAGCTCAGTATCAACTGATAACGAACAAAGCGACACAGAACAAGCCGAAAATTTTTCAGTTAGCGGCCTCGGAACAATACAATATATATTAATTAAGCATAATGACAATAATCTACGATGTCTTATCGACTCTGGTTCAACAATTAACATGCTAACCCATAATATTTTTAAAACACATATCCAGGAAACCAATTATCTAATTCAAAAGCTACAAATTTACCACCCAATAATTATTCCCCATCGCGCAAGAATACTTGATTCACCCTTTATCAGACAGATTGTTGTCTAAAGCCAACGCAATTATAAATTACGAATAAGGAGTCGGTAATCTCTTCAACAAAACGTAAAAATTAATTAACACAAATTATATAAGTGAACATAGCCACATCCAGGAGAATCCCCCATACCAAGAAACCCCCATTTTCTTAGATAACCCAACATATCAAAAAGACCTATTTCGATTACACCACTTAAATATAATAATAAATATAATAATAAACATTCTATTAAAAAAATTCTAAACCATCCAATATCACGAGGGAGGTGAACTAACGTTTACCAATCAAGAAAAATACTTTATTAACATTACACATAACGCCCCAATATATAGCAAATTATACAGTTACCCACAGGCATACGAAAAGGTCATAAAAGAACAAATTCAGGAAATGTTAGAACAGGGCATCATTAGAGAAAGAAATTCCCCATTTTGTAGCCCCATTTGGGTAGTTCCGAAAAAATTAGACGCATCAGGAGAAGAAAAATACAGAATAGTTGTCGACTATGGGAAACAAAATGAAGTTACAGTAAATTATAGATTGTTAACCCATTGTTAACATGGACAAAATCTTAAGTAAATTAGGCAAATGCAGTTACTTCACAGCCATAGACCTTGCTAAAGGTTTTCCCCAAAAGAAATGGATTCAAAGACAATACCCAAATCCGCATTTTCGACCAAACATGGACACTACGAATACATGGACACTACGAAAATTTTTCAGTTAGCGGGCTCGGAACAATACAATATATATTAATTAAGCATAATGACAATAGTCTACGATGTCTTATCGACTCTGGTTCAACAATTAACATGCTAACCCATAATATTTTTAAAACACATATCCAGGAAACCAATTATCTAATTCAAAAGCTACAAATTTACCACCCAATAATTATTCCCCATCGCGCAAGAATACTTGATTCACCCTTTATCAGACAGATTGTTGTCTAAAGCCAACGCAATTATAAATTACGAATAAGGAGTCGGTAATCTCTTCAACAAAACGTAGAAATTAATTAACACAAATTATATAAGTGAACATAGCCACATCCAGGAGAATCCCCCATACCAAGAAACCCCCATTTTCTTAGATAACCCAACATATCAAAAAGACCTATTTCGATTACACCACTTAAATATAATAATAAATATAATAATAAACATTCTATTAAAAAAATTCTAAACCATCCAATATCACGAGGGAGGTGAACTAACGTTTACCAATCAAGAAAAATACTTTATTAACATTACACATAACGCCCCAATATATAGCAAATTATACAGTTACCCACAGGCATACGAAAAGGTCATAAAAGAACAAATTCAGGAAATGTTAGAACAGGGCATCATTAGAGAAAGAAATTCCCCATTTTGTAGCCCCATTTGGGTAGTTCCTAAAAAATTAGACGCATCAGGAGAAGAAAAATACAGAATAGTTGTCGACTATGGGAAACAAAATGAAGTTACAGTAAATTATAGATTGTTAACCCATTGTTAACATGGACAAAATTTTAAGTAAATTAGGCAAATGCAGTTACTTCACAGCCATAGACCTTGCTAAAGGTTTTCCCCAAAAGAAATGGATTCAAAGACAATACCCAAATCCGCATTTTCGACCAAACATGGACACTACGAATACACCAGAATGCCATTCGGGCTCAAAAATGCTCCTGCTATGTTTCAACGTTATATGAATAATCTCCTTCGCCCGCTACATTGAAGGTATACATTGACGATACAATAGTTTTTTCTACCTCCCTAGAAGAATATTTACAATCCTTACACTTAGTTTTCGAAAAACTGTCCCTGGCAAATCTGAATTAACAACTGGACAAATGCAACTTTTTTTTTTTTTAGAAAAAAAACCACCTTTTTAGGAAATGCCATTAAACAAGAAGGAATTAAGCCTTACCCCGAATAAAAGCAATAGCTAAATACTCACTAGCTTGCAAACCCAAAGAAATTAAAGTTTTCTTAGGACTTACAGGCTATTATAGAAAATTTATTCCCAACTTTCAGACATTGCTAAGCCAATGACTACATTTTTAAAAAAGGACGCTAAAATGGATATCAAACAAAAGGAATATGTAAAAGCTTTTAAAAAACTAAAACTATTAATAGCAGAAGATCCCATTTTGAAAATACCCAACTTTACAAGAAAATTTGTGCTGACTACAGATGCTAGCAACGTAGCTTTTGGAGCAGTGCTCCCACAAGACGGACACCCCGTTAGTTATATAAGTAGAACTTTAAATGAGCATTAAATTCACTACAGTGCTATGGAAAGGAACTTTTAGCTATAGTCTGGGCAACCAAAACCTTTTGACATTTCTTATTAGGACGACATTTTGAAATAGCGCCAGAATATCAACCACTGTGCTGGTTATACAAGTTGAAGGAACCCAATACCAAACAAGTAAGATTGAAGATTAGAATATGACTACGATATGAAATATATCAAGGGCAAAGAGAACCATGTCGCCGAAGCTCTATCCAGGATATCCATTGAACTAGGTTTTTTGGCGAAACCACACAACATAGTTCAGAAGAAGATAAGAGTAACCTAATTCGCTTGTCACAAAAACCAATCAATCGCTATAGAAGGCAAATTATATTCTTAAAAGGTCCTCCTAAAATTCAAACTGAAACACACTTCAAGAAGCACATAATAAGTATTTACTACAACGAAATGACAATAGAATCATTTTTAGAAAAAGGCAAAGGGGCTAAATATAGCCTGTAACGCCAAATTTAAAAAACTCGTATTAACAACACACGAAACATTTTAACATCCCGGCATATAAAAAACTAATAATCTATTTGTAGAAAAAAACATCATCAACGAATGTTATATATGCAACCTAGTTAAAACTGAACATAAAAATACTAAAATGCCCATGAAAATTACCCCTTAATCAACTTATTGCCGCGATAAATTCGTAATATAAATTTATTTATTTGAAGGTAAACATTACCTAAGTTGCATAGATACCTATTCCAAATTCGCAACTTGCGAAAAAATACAAATCAAAGACTGGTTAAAATGCAAAATTGCACTTATGCGTATTTTCAATCAGTTAGGATACCAAAGTTGGTTAAAGCAGACAGAGACGGTTCATTTTTTAGCCTAGCTCTTAAACGATGGCTCGATAGCGAAGAGGTAGGACTACAACTTAACACAACTAAATTAGGAATAACAGACATCGAAAGATTACACAAGACAATAAACGAAAAAATTCAAAGATTAGGAACAGCCGACAATAACGAAACAAAATTAAGAAAAATAGAAACAATACTATAAAGTAATATAATTGATATATTTTGTTCTAACAAAATATTTTGTTGACCTTTTGTATCTGCTCTAATATTATATTAATAATATTAGCAATTGCTGTCTCCAATTGTTAGGCGGTGCCTGAACAATGAGACGCAACGGTCGAGTAAACGTGTTTACTCAGACCAGCAGATGTGTTGCTGATGTATTCTGTGCTAACAAAATACGTTAATATCAACTTTGTCTCCCACGTGTTATACGTGTTAATGAATAAAAAGTGTTTGTAAATTTACTCCGGTCTGTGACGTGCTTTATTAACTATCCAATTCCCAAAGCTCTCCATAGCGGCCATGCCAACATGCAGTGTTACCAGTTAAGGATAAATGAAAAATAATAGAAAAGGCTTTCTGTGGCTAACTTAACATAAATACTGCACTATCGATTACTTATGTTAACTACTTCCCCATCAAGTTTGAGACGCCTGCGGCCGATTCCAATCCGGCGATGACCTCCGTTGGTTATTTAGTGGCCTTCTGTCCTTCATCCACTTGCCAACAAACTATGCTGACGCAGATGAGGTTGCTCTAGCTCTTATAGTCTCTAAGAAACAGGCGTTCATACGGACGGACGGACGGACAGGGCTAGATCCACTCGACTTGTCGTCATGATTAAGAATATTTATACTTTATGGGGTCTCCGATGATTATTTCTATGTGTTACTTACTTTTGGATTTTTCATATTTCCAATAGCTCCGCTTTGCTTCTTTTTTGCAAAAGGCAAAGGGGCTAAAAACCGACAAGAATATGATATAAACACTAGATTCACAAAAGGACCAGTACAAAAAGGGAAATTAGTTAATCCATTCAAACCAACAAAAAATGTTAAAAATCTGATGAAGACCACTACAAAATTACTTACAGGAATAAGGAAACACATTATTAAAAAAAAAAAATATTAAAAAATAACAAGTATGAAATCTGTAGTCGAGTGTACCCGACTACGAGAGCCCCTTTGCCTACATATACAGCTATACACACATATTCTTTAACTTAGCGAGATGGGCGAGCATTAAAAATGGTCAAAGGAAACAGCAAAAGTGGAAGCTGCTGCAACTGCATCCATTGGAATCATTTCACGTTGGATGGAGTAAGTAAAATGGCAGCAGTCCTCATAACGAGCCGAAAAGAGTGGAGTTCATCAACGTTAAGGTTGGCAAAGCAACAATAAGGTTGAAACCGTTTATCAGGTATTTTAGTGTCATGCTAGACAACAGACTTAGCTTCCATCCACACGTGGATAACAACAATAATAAGGCGTCGAAAATTCAAGTTGCCCTTTCAAGGATGCTTCCAAATATTGGCGGACCGAAACCCGGTACACGTCTACTTATGGCGAGCGTAGTTGCCTCAATATTGCTATATTCTGCACCCATATGGGCATCAGCCGTAGCAAAAAAAAAGTGCCTGTCACGGAATTTGACGACGCCGTACAGGTTGGCAGCACTACGGGTAATATCCGGATTCAGAATTGTCTCCGAGGACTCTGCACTTGTCCTTGCAGGTATGATTTCAGTAGATATACTAGCAAGTGAAATGCAAACAATACACAAGACGCGCACACAAAATGGGAACACAAGACCCGTAGAGACTATTCGGAAGATCGGAGAGACAAAACTCTGTGGCTACATGGCAAGCGAGGTGGGAAGCAGCAACCAAAGGACGATGGACATTTCGGCTGATACCCTGCATTGATATCTGGCTTGGACGAAAATAAGGTGAAGTCAACTTCCACCTGACCCAATTCCTGACAGGCCATGGCGGTTATAGGAAGTATCTGCACAGGTTCAGGCACGAAAATATCCCCCGATAGCCCAACCCGTCCGAGTTCAATGTTAACTAAATTTGCAACGTAGATCAGGAACAATATTTTTAATTTAAATGCCAAAAAGATATTGATCGGTTAAAAATTGTGCCTTATAATCGACTTTTTTTGAATTGTGGGGGTAAGGGGAAGAAATTCGAAAATCTAAAACAAAGTTGTATAGCGTACAAACATAACAAATCTGTATTCCAAATTTCTTTGCTATAGCTCTTATTTTCCGCTCATTACTAGACCCACCGGGCCCCATAACACAACATTTAATGATGTATAATCAAGTATTTTTTATCAATCCTACCCAGATTAACAACATAGATAAAGAAAAGCCTAATTATGATGTGTATCAAAAATAAATTTGATAGAAGGAAAAAAAAAAAAAAAAAAAAAA
The DNA here is from genome assembly GCA_037044455.1 of Zygothrica quintamaculata. NCBI lineage: Eukaryota > Metazoa > Arthropoda > Insecta > Diptera > Drosophilidae > Zygothrica > Zygothrica quintamaculata. The sequence continues at coordinate 32,468 of JBAMBS010002497.1, read as the reverse complement.
AAAAAAAAAAAAAGAAATTGCGGGGGTCTGGGGAGGAAATGGAAAAATCAAAAACAAACTTGTACAGCGTACGAAAATAATAAATCTAGGTTTAAAATTTGGTTGCTCTAGCTATTATAGTCTCTGAGAACACGCGTTCATACGGACGGATTATTTCAACCTGTTACATACTTTTGAATTTTGCACATTTCCAATAGCTTCGCTTTGCTTCTTTTTAGCCCCTTTGCCTTTTTGTAAAAAAGAAGCAAAGCGAAGCTATTGGAAATGTGCAAAATTCAAAAGTATGTAACACATAGAAATAATCATCGGAGACCCCATAAAGTATATATATATTCTGAATCAGGAAGACAAGACGAGTTTATCTACCCCTGTCCGTCCGTCCGACCGCATGAACGCCTGTTCCTCAAAGACTATAAGAGCTAGAGCTACCAAATTTTAAACCTAGATTATTTATGATTTTCGTACGCTGCTGCAAGTTTGTAGATTTTCAATTTCCCTCCCTGACCCCCGCAATTAAAAAAAACAACGATTATTAAGCACAATTTTCAACGATAAATTTATTTTTGGCGCACGTCAATTGCAATTTGACCCACTCTTGATCCATGTTGTGAAGAATCTGGGTAAGATTTGATCAAAAATCTCGGAAGTTATACATCATCAGAAAAGTGGCGTTATGGGCCCCCGGGGGGGATAGTAGTGCGCGCAAAATAAAGTCTCAGCAACGGAATTTTGGAACGTAGATTTTTTACTATGTTGGTACCGTATCCAGTTTGTTTTTTAGATTTTCGAATTTCCTCCCCCTGACCCCTCGCAATTTTAAAAAATCCATTATAAGGTACAATTTTTAACCGATCAAATTTGTAGTCGAGTGTACCCGACCGAACGAGAGCCGCTTTGTCTACATATACAGCTATACACACATATACACACAGTTCTGCAGGTACTTAGCCATTCGGCCATTTAGCCGCCCGCGCTCTATAGCGCGATGCCTAATGCTGTATAACTTCCGTGTTTATTGTTCAATATTAACGAAATTCACAAAGTAGATCAACAATTGTCCAATTATTATGTGTGCGAAAAATAAATTTGATCGGTTAAAAATGTGCTTAGTAATTGTTTTATTCGAATCGTGGTGGTCAGGGGAAGAAATTCAAAAATCTTAAATCAATTCGTATAGCGTACGAAAATAAGAAATCTAACTTTAAAATAGTGTTGCTCTAGCTCTTGAGAAACAGGCGTTCATACAGACGACGGACGATTAGACAGACATGGCTAGATCAACTCGTCTTGTCGTCCTGATCAAGAATATGTATACCTTATTGGGTCTCCGATGATTGTTTCTATGTGTTACATACATAAGGGGTATAAAAAACTGTTGTCTAACATGTCATAATTAAGTAGTTTTGGGTTAAATAGTCAAATTCGTTTTGCTGCATACCCATTTGTAAATCTTCAATGTATTCAATGAATTGAGTGAACTCGCACATTAGTGTGTCAAGGATATTGCGATTGTTTATAAACATTTTATTATTTTCTATCCCATCGCTTACAAATTGTATAACATTATTTAATTCATGGAGCTCAACTGAATTTTGTGCAACTGTTTCCAGATTATTCTGTACCAAAAAAAGTACCAAAAATAAATTTGTAAGCTGTCCCTATTATGTTAAACAATCCTCGTTTTTGTCTATTTTCTTGATATGGACTTATGCCATTTAATTCTTTAAGCAATTTGTTGTATATAAATTTGATACAGGGGGTGCTATTGTGATTGGATATAGTATTACCAAAAAAATTTTTTATAGTATTAATTTCTGTTAAATAAATTTTAGACAATGTTGGTCTAATGCGGATGACATTAGTAATGGTTTGCTTGAAAATAAGAGGTAACCATGATCGGTGTTAATGTTTTTTATTTGAATTTGTTGAGTTTGGCATGTGGTGACCCAAATTGCTTCCTGTACAACGCACTACCATATTATGCACCACTGCAAAGCCTATTAACCTAAGACCATTGCTCGAGGTGGTCTCATGTAGGCTTTGCTGCCCGACGGTTGCACCAAAGATATCTTCCCGTCCAATCTTGGCATTAAAGTCTCCAAGTAGGATTTTAATGTCATGAGTTGGACAGCGGCCGTATACACGGTCAAGCTCCGCATAGAAGGCGTCCTTCGTACATCGTCTTTGTCTTCCGTTGGGGCATGTGCGCAGATCAAACTGATATTAAAGAATTTGGCTGTAATCCGGATCGTTGCTATTCTCTCATTTGTTGGCACAAAGTAAGATACTCGATGTCGGAGTCTGGCTCCCACAACAAATCCGCAGCCAAATTCATGTCTATCAGGATGGCAGCTGTAGTATATGTCACAGCTGTTCCTCTTCATGCATCCCTGTCCTTTCCATTGCATCTCCTGGATAGCGGTAATGTCAGCCTTGCATTTTTTGAGGGTATCCGATAGTTGTTGAGCAGCACCGGGCCTGTGCAACGTGCGTACAATCCAGGTGCATACTCTCAAATCGTAGTCCTTATTTTGTTTGCGGTGGTCGTCAACATTGTTTGGGGTCCGTTCCGAGGCAGTTTTAGCATCCTTCATTGAGCTTGTAGTTTTCTATGGATGGATCTCAAATCCTACGCCAAAACCTAATTTAGAGGCTCAGGGAACCCGCCGCTCGCTTTAGTTCACCACCCAATGGGTATTGAGTGGCTATCCCTTTTAATATTAGAATGCACAAAAATTCAGTCATTTACTTCTGCAGTTGGCTCTTAAACATCGTCCTCAAAGTAATGAATGTGATCTGTTTACGTTTGAGAAGTACTTGAAACAATACTGACATTGTAGCTCAAATATTTGAATCATTTAATAAGTGATAAAACTCTATCCAAATTTTAAAACTTATCATTATTGTTTGATGCACATTGCAAAAAACTGCAACGACGGGCGAATGAGATTCTAAGAATTTTGCTATAATACTGTTTCTGGTGTGGAGACTATATAGATAAAGAAGAAATCGACAAAGTCATACTTAAATTAAAACAAGTAAGAAATCTATAGTGGAGTGTACCCGACCACGAGAGCGCCTTTGCTTACATATACAGCCATTCACACATACTCATACATACACACAGCTGTACACATACCTAGCCATTGCACGCGCCTATAGCGCGGTACTTAATAATGTATAGCTTCCGCGTTTTTTGTTAAATCTTAATGAAATTCACAACGTAGATCAAAAATGGTCCAATTATGTTGTGTAATAAAAACAAATTTTATCGGTTAAAAATTGTGCTTAATAATCGAATTTCATTTTTCGAATTGCCGTTGTCAAAGGAGGAGGAAAAAAAGGGGAGGGGCTAAAAAATTAATGAACCTAATACTAATCGAAAGGAATACGAGATAGACACCAGGTATAGAAAGGTTCCCTTATAATAAGAAAAATTAGAAAACCCATTTAAAACAAGGAAAAATGTAGAACAAATTGACCCCGACCACTACAAAATTTCTAACTGAAATAAAGTCACAAACTATTAAAAAGCTCAGTTTAAAAGCGCAAGAAAATCTATCCAATCTCAATTCTGCAGGTCTCTGGCGTACAGGAATAATACTACTCTTGTTGGTCACCACATGCCAAACTCAACAAATTCAAATAAAAAACATTAACACCGATCATGGTTACCTCTTATTTTCAAGCAAACCATTACTAATGTCATCCGCATTAGACCAACATTGTCTAAAATTTATTTAACAGAAATTAATACTATAAAAAATTTTTTTGGTAATACTATATCCAATCACAATAGCACCCCCTGTATCAAATTTATATACAACAAATTGCTTAAAGAATTAAATGGCATAAGTCCATATCAAGAAAATAGACAAAAACGAGGATTGTTTAACATAATAGGGACAGCTTACAAATTTATTTTTGGTACTTTTTTTGGTACAGAATAATCTGGAAACAGTTGCACAAAATTCAGTTGAGCTCCATGAATTAAATAATGTTATACAATTTGTAAGCGATGGGATAGAAAATAATAAAATGTTTATAAACAATCGCAATATCCTTGACACACTAATGTGCGAGTTCACTCAATTCATTGAATACATTGAAGATTTACAAATGGGTATGCAGCAAAACGAATTTGACTATTTAACCCAAAACTACTTAATTATGACATGTTAGACAACAGTTTTTTATACCCCTTATGTATGTAACACATAGAAACAATCATCGGAGACCCAATAAGGTATACATATTCTTGATCAGGACGACAAGACGAGTTGATCTAGCCATGTCTGTCTAATCGTCCGTCGTCTGTATGAACGCCTGTTTCTCAAGAGCTAGAGCAACACTATTTTAAAGTTAGATTTCTTATTTTCGTACGCTATACGAATTTGATTTAAGATTTTTGAATTTCTTCCCCTGACCACCACGATTCGAATAAAACAATTACTAAGCACAATTTTTAACCGATCAAATTTATTTTTCGCACACATAATAATTGGACAATTGTTGATCTACTGTTGTGAATTTCGTTAATATTGAACAATAAACACGGAAGTTATACAGCATTAGGCATCGCGCTATAGAGCGCGGGCGGCTAAATGGCCGAATGGCTAAGTACCTGCAGAACTGTGTGTATATGTGTGTATAGCTGTATATGTAGACAAAGCGGCTCTCGTAGTCGGGTACACTCGACTACAAATTTGATCGGTTAAAAATTGTACCTTATAATGGATTTTTTAAAATTGCGAGGGTCAGGGGAGGAAATTCGAAAATCTAAAACAAACTGGTATAGCGTACGAACATAACAAATCTACGTTCCAAATTTCGTTGCTCTAGCTCTTATTTTGCGCGCACTACTATACCCCCCCGGGGCCCATAACGCCACTTTTGATGATGTATAACTTCCGAGATTTTTGATCAATCTTACCCAGATTCTTCACAACATGGATCAAGAGTGGTCTAATTATGATGTGTGCCAAAAATAAATTTGATCGGTTGAAAATTGTGCTTAATAATCGTTGTTTTTTTGATTTGCGGGGGTCAGGGGAGGAAATTGAAAAATCAAAAACAAACTTGTACAGCGTACGAAAATCATAAATCTAGGTTTAAAATTTGGTAGCTCTAGCTCTTATAGTCTTTGAGGAACAGGCGTTCATGCGGTCGGACGGACGGACAGGGGTAGATAAACTCGTCTTGTCTTCCTGATTCAGAATATATATATACTTTATGGGGTCTCCGATGATTATTTCTATGTGTTACATACTTTTGAATTTTGCACATTTCCAATAGCTTCGCTTTGCTTCTTTTTTACAAAAAGGCAAAGGGGCTAAAAAGAAGCAAAGCGGAGCTATTAGAAATGTGAAAAATCAAAAAGTATGTAACAGGTTGAAATAATCCGTCCGTATGAACGCGTGTTCTCAGAGACTATAATAGCTAGAGCAACCAAATTTTAAACCTAGATTTATTATTTTCGTACGCTGTACAAGTTTGTTTTTGATTTTTCCATTTCCTCCCCAGACCCCCGCAATTTGAAAAATCGATTATAAAGCACAATTTTCAACCGATCAAATTTATTTTTGATACACATCATAATTAGGCTTTTCTTTATCTATGTTGTTAATCTGGGTAGGATTGATAAAAAATACTTGATTATACATCATTAAATGTTGTGTTATGGGGCCCGGTGGGTCTAGTAATGAGCGGAAAATAAGAGCTATAGCAAAGAAATTTGGAATACAGATTTGTTATGTTTGTACGCTATACAACTTTGTTTTAGATTTTCGAATTTCTTCCCCTTACCCCCACAATTCAAAAAAAGTCGATTATAAGGCACAATTTTTAACCGATCAATATCTTTTTGGCATTTAAATTAAAAATATTGTTCCTGATCTACGTTGCAAATTTAGTTAACATTGAACTCGGACGGGTTGGGCTATGGGGGATATTTTCGTGCCTGAATCTGTGCAGATACTTCCTATAACCGCCATGGCCTGTCAGGAATTGGGTCAGGTGGAAGTTGACTTCACCTTATTTTCGTCCAAGCCAGATATCAATGCAGGGTATCAGCCGAAATGTCCATCGTCCTTTGGTCGCTGCTTCCCACCTCGCTTGCCATGTAGCCACAGAGTTTTGTCTCTCCATCTTCCGAATAGTCTCTACGGGTCTTGTGTTCCCGTTTTGTGTGCGCGTCTTGTGTATTGCTTGCATTTCACTTGCTAGTATATCCACTGAGATCATACCTGCAAGGACAAGTGCAGAGTCCTCGGAGACAATTCTGAATCCGGATATTACCCGTAGTGCTGCCAACCTGTACGGCGTCGTCAAATTCCGTGCCACGCACTTGTTTTTTGCTACTGCTGATGCCCATATGGGTGCAGCATATAGCAATATTGAGGCAACTACGTTCGCCATAAGTAGACGTGTTCCAGGTTTCGGTCCGCAATATTAGCAAGCATCCTTGAGAGAGCCCCTGCATTTTCGACGCCTTCTTATTAACGTACTCCATGTGTGGATGGAAGCTAAGTCTGTTGTCTAGCATGACACCAAGATACCTGATAGACGGTTTCGACCTTATTGTTGCATCACCAACCTTAACGTTGATAAACTCAGTTTTTTTTCTGCTCGTTATTAGGACAGCTGCCGCTTTATGTCCTGCTAGATCCAGTCCCGCCTCGCCCATCCAACTTGATATGATTCCAATTGATACAGTTGCAGCAGCTTCCACTTTTGCTGTTTCCTTTGACCATTTTTAATGCTCGCCCATCTCGCTAAGTTAAAGAATATGTGTGTATAGCTGTATATGTAGGCAAAGGGGCTCTCGTAGTCGGGTACACTCGACTACAGATTTCATACTTGTTATTTTTTAATATTTTTTTTTTTTAATAATGTGTTTCCTTATTCCTGTAAGTAATTTTGTAGTGGTCTTCATCAGATTTTTAACATTTTTTGTTGGTTTGAATGGATTAACTAATTTCCCTTTTTGTACTGGTCCTTTTGTGAATCTAGTGTTTATATCATATTCTTGTCGGTTTTTAGCCCCTTTGCCTTTTGCAAAAAAGAAGCAAAGCGGAGCTATTGGAAATATGAAAAATCCAAAAGTAAGTAACACATAGAAATAATCATCGGAGACCCCATAAAGTATAAATATTCTTAATCATGACGACAAGTCGAGTGGATCTAGCCCTGTCCGTCCGTCCGTCCGTATGAACGCCTGTTTCTTAGAGACTATAAGAGCTAGAGCAACCAAATTTAAAACCTAGATTTTTTATTTTCGTACGCTATACAAGTTTGTTTTTGATTTATAAATTTCTTCCCCTGACCCCCGCAATTCGAAAAAAATCGATTATTAAGCACAATTTTGAACCGATCAAATTCCGCTCACATATTAATTAGACCATTCCTAATTTTCATTGTGAATTTCGTTAAGATTGATCAATAAACACGGAAGTTATAGAACATGAAGTATCGCGCTATAGACCGATGAGGTCTAAAAGGCGCGCGCAATGTCCAATCACGTGCAGAACTGTGTGTATGTTTGAGTATGTGTAAGTATGACTGTATATGTAGGCAAAGGGGCTCTCGTAGTCGGGTACAGTCGACTACAGATTTCTTACTTGTTATTTACTTCGCTGATTCGATTTTCTTTGTCCTTTTGTGTGTCTTAGTTTGGTTGGCCAGCGTAAAAAAAATGTGTGCAGGAGTTTTTTCGGTTGTGTCGTGTTTGGTTTTGTGATTGTAAATATATAATATTGTTTCTATTTTGCTTAATTTCGTTTCATCAATGTCGGGTGTTTCTATTATTCAGAATTTTTTTCACCTATTGTCTTATGTAATCTTTCGATGTCTACTATTCCCGTTGTAGTTGTATTAAGTTGTAGTTCTACCTCTTCGCTATCAAGCCATCGTTTAAGAGCTAAGTTGGAAAAGGCACCGTCTCTGTCTGGTTTTAACAACTTGGTTTAACTGATTGAAAATACACATAAGTGGATTTTCGCTTTCTAACCAGCCTTTGGTTTGCATTCTTTCACAAGATGCGAATTTGGAGTAAGTATCTATACAGCATAAATAATGTTTCCATTCGAACGAATTTGAGTTATTCCCTTTGAATTATTTTAAAATTTGCATCGCTATCTGTATATAAACGGCTAACCTTCAAACAGAAATGGTTAAGTAAATATGCTTTCGCTGATTCTATTTCATCATTTCGTTATTGAAAATATTTATTATATGTTTCTTAAAGTATATTTCAGTTTGAATTTTAGCAGCACCTTCGAAATGTCATCCTAATAAGAAATGTCGGTAGGTTTTGGTTGCCCAGACTATGGCTAATAATTAATTTTTCATAACACTGTAATTAATCTCATGTTCGTTCAATATTCTACTAATATAGCTAATGGGGTGTCCATCTTGTGAGAGTACAGATCCCAAAGCTATATTGCTTACATTTGTAGTTAGCACGAATTTTCTATTAAAATTTGGTATTATTAGAATGGGGTCTTCTGAAATTAATAATTTTAGTTTTTTAAAAGCTTCTTTGTATTCCCTTTGTTTGACTTCTATTTTAGCGTCTTTTTTTAAAAAAAATTTGTCACTGGTTTAGCAATGTCCGAAAACTTGGGTATACATTTTCTGTAATAGCCTGTAATTCCTATTGTATTAATTTAATTTCGGTTTTCGGGCTTGGTTTGATGCCTTTTTGTTTAAAAAAAAACAACCTAAAAAGGTTGTTTCCCGTTTTAAAAACTCGCAATTGTCAAGCTGTAGCTTTAGATTGGCCAGGGAGAGTTTTTCGAAGACGGCTTGTAGGCATTTTAAATGTTCTTCTAAGGAGGTGGAGAAAACTATAATGTCGCCTAAGTATACCAGGCAATTTTTGTTGGTTGATCATGCAACGTTGAAACGTCGTAAGTGCATTTTTGAGCCCGAATGGCATGCTTGTATACTCGTAGTGACACTATTTAGTTGAAAATGGTCTTGGGTATTAAAGGAGTATCCATTTGTATTTTGTATAATTATAAAAAATAGTTACATTTGCCTAATATGCTTAGAATATCATCGAAGTTAGGCATGGGGAATCTATCATTTATTGTGACTTCATTTAGTTTTCTATACTCGACAAATGTTTGAAATTTTTCTTTTCCTGACGGGATTTTATTTTTTTGGAATTACCAAAATGGGACTACAGTATGGGGAATTACTTTCCTTAATAATGCCCTGCTCAAACATTTCCCTAATTTGTTCCTCTACAATTTTTACATATGCCTGTGGATATAGGGGCATTATACGTAGTATTTATGGAATGTTTCTCTTGATTGGTAAACGTCAATTTATCTCCCTCGTGATATAGGAACTTTTTTAATAAATTGGTTAATATTATTTTTAGCCCCTTTGCCTTTTTTGTAAAAAAAGAGCAAAGCGGAGCTATTGGAAATATGCAAAATCCAAAAGTATGTAACACATAGAAATAATCATCGGAGACCCCATAAAGTATATATATTCTGAATCAGGACGACAAGACGAGTTCATCTCAGCCCTGTCCGTCTGTCTGTCCGTCCGTCCGTCCGTCCGTCCATCCGTCCGTCCGTCCGTCCGTCCGTCCATCCGTCCGTCCGTCCGTCCGTCCGTCCGTATGAACGCCTGTTTCTCAGAGACTATAAGAGCTAGAGCAACCAAACTTGAAATCTAGATTCGTTATGTTCGTACGCTGTACAAGTTTGTTTTTGATTTTTGAATTTCCTCCCCTGACCCCCGCAAATCGAAAAAAACGAATATTAAGCACAATTTTTAACCGATCAAATTTATTTTTGGTACACATCATTATTAGACCATTCTTGATCGATGTTGTGAATCTGGGTAAGATTGGTCAAAAATCTCGGAAGTTATACATCAACAAAAGTGGCGTTATGGGCCCCGGGGGGTTATAGTAGCGCGCGCAAAATAAGAGCTACAGCAACAAAATTTGGAACGTAGATTTGTTATGTTTGTACGCTATACAAGTTTGTTTTTCATTTTTAAATTTCCTTCCCTGACCCCCGCAAATCGAAAAAAAGTTTATAAGGTACAATTTTTAACCGATAAGATTTCTTTTTCGCACACATATTAAGTAGACCATTCTTCATCTACGTTGTGAGTTTCGTTAAAATTGAACGAAAAACACGGAAGTTATACAACATTAAGTACCGCGCTATAGAGCGAGGAGGTCTAAAAGGCGCGCGCAATGGCCAAGTACGTGCAGAACTGTGTGTATGTATGAGTATGTGTGTGTATATGTAGGCAAAGGGGCTCTCGTAGTCGGGTACACTCGACTACAGACTTCTTACTTGTTTCTTCAGAATTTAGGTGATCAAAAGGTCTTCTTGGAGTGTTCAATTTTCTAAGACAATATTAATCTGAGTTAATTTATTTATATTAAGCCCCTTTGCCTTTTTGTAAAAAAGAAGCAAAGCGGAGCTATTGGAAATGTGCAAAATCCAAAAGTATGTAACACATAGAAATAATCAGCAATTTGCGTCCAATCAGCATGTCGTATTGGTCTGGAAAACGGTGTATCAAGAAATCTTGTGCGATATGGAAATAATTATTGGGTGGTAAAATTATAACTTTATTTATATTGACTGAACTGTTGCTAGTATGGATTAAATGATTGGCTTACTGGATAGCTGTTTCAAATATATTATAGGACATCATGTTTATCCTGGAACCCGTGTCGATAAGACATCTTAAGTTATTGTTCGCTTGGCTTACTTTCATGAATCTTATCTTATGAGTCTAACAAAAGTTGTACACATCTTAAATTCTATATTAGGTACCTGATACGACTGTAACTGGGATGTAGTGTATGGGCCCTTAAATAATGTTCGCTGGGCTGGCATGTCGTTACAAGAAAGGCGGGACCGGTAAAATTATCGCAACAAGTCTCTCGCGAGGTGGTTTGGAAGGGCACGGTGCTTGTTTTGGTATCTAAATCTAAGTTGGACTATAACGTCTCTGACGGGTGGAATGCTAAGATCCTTATTGGTATGCTCGTTCCGAACAAACCACGGTTCCCCAGATTTAGAGATGTTTCTTTTAGCCCTTTTGCCATAAAAAAAGAAGCAAAATGGAGCTATTGGAAATGTGCAAAATCGAAAAGTATGTAACACATAGAAATAATCATCGGTGACCCCATAATGTATATATATTCTGAATCGGGATGACAAGACGAATAGTTCTAGTCCTGTCCGTCTGTCTGTCCGTCCGTCTGTCCGTCTGACCGTCTGTCCGTCTATATGAACGCCTGTCAGAGACTATAAGAGCTAGAGCAACCAAACTTGAAATCTAGATTCGTTATGTTCGAACATATATTATACGAGTTTGTTTATGATTTTCGAATTTTCTCACCTGACCCCCGCAATTTGAAAAAAAACACAATTTTCAACCGATCAAATTTATGGCATACATCATAATTAGACCATTCTTGATCGATGTTGTGAATCTGGTTAAGATTGATTTAAAAACTCGGAAGTTATACATCATCAAAAGTGGCGTTATTGTGCCCGGGAGGGTTATAGTCGTGCGCGCAAAATAAGAGCTAGAGCAACGAAATTTCGAATATAGATTTGCTATAATCGCACGCTATACAAGATTGTTTTATATTTTCAAATTTCCTTCCCTGACCCCCGCAATTCAAAAAAACCGATTATAAGACACAATTTTCAACCGATCAATTCACTATTTGACGGATTATCTGTGAATACTAATTTGGATCAAAGATTTGAACGGACAGCAATAAGTACGAAACCAGCAAGGTGAAGAGAACGGTCTCGACGACCGGTCCTGACCCCCGCAGCTCTAAAAAATCGAATATAAGATACAATTTTCAACCGATCAAAATTTTTTGCACATGTACTAATAAGACCATTCCTGATTTACATTGTGAATTTCGTTAAGATTGAACAATAAACAGGGATATTATACAACATTAGGCACCGCGCTATAGAGCGCGGGCGGCTAAAAGGCGCAATGGCTAAGTACATTCAGAACTGTGTGTATGTGTGTGTATAGCTGTATATGTAGGCAAAGGGTACACTCGACTACAGACTTCTTAATTGTTTATATATTTGATTGTTGTTGAGAATTAGGTCTAACAGCACGTTATTGATTTATAATGTTTTGTTTTGGTAGTCAATAACAGCGTTCATATCATTCAGTATATTACAACCAATTAATCCATCGAATTCGGTATGGAAGTTGTATTTAAAAAATTCACATATGTAATTATTCATATTAAATTCTTTAAAGCATGGGAATCTACATATATTATAAATTTTTATTTTATTACCCAGTGCTCTAACTTCTAAATCCATTTTGGGTGACACAGGTTTTCATTAATAATACTGAATTCGGCTCAAGTATCGATAATGAATTTTAGTGCTTTAACTTTGGTATTAATTATTATATAGGGTAGTTGCCTAATCCTTCTTCTTGAAAATTTCCATTACACTGGTTAACGTCTATTGGTTCTATTCTTCGCTTGCTCTGTTCAGAGACATGGGTGTGCCTGCTATTAGTGGACTTTCTCATTGATGTGTTAGTTGGATTGTTGTTGCTTTTTGTAGGATACTCTCGGTGTGTTTTCTCTATTTCGATTTACGTTCTTTGTTTGCTCCTTATGTAAGTCATTAGTGTAACCTTCTGAAGTCAATTGTTCGTTAATATTCTGGTTAACGTTACTAAAGTTTGTTCTAAAATTTGTTCTCTAACTATTGTTTTTTCGTACGGGACCATATAAGGTGTAACCCTGATGACGAGCTTCTTCTATAATTTTATATGCATCATCTAATGATTTGGGGTCTCTTGAAAAAATCATAGTTCTTGTAGGCTCAGGTAGGTTATCTCTAAACACTCGAAGCGCATATCGATTCACTTCAGAAGATGTGTAAGTTGTGTCGCTCTGTACTAATTTTATTATGTAATCTATTGGTTATTTCGATGATTTTATAATAGTAATCTTCTATAGTTGATTCTACACGGCAAAATTTGAACATGTCTATTTAAAAATTACTACTCTCTTTTTCTCCGAAGTAATATTTGTTTTAACTCTTCCCAGTCGGAAACATAACCGTATCTATGAAGCACTGGTCTACACAATCCGATGCATTTGTTTTTTATAAAGCTGAGAAACATTGGCTTTGTGGCTTCGTTAAATAATTGGTTCGTTGGCATAATCACTTCTACCTATGCTATGAAATCAGGCAGCTGATTTGTATTGCTACCATCAAATGATTGAATTTATTTTATGTACTTGAGAAAAGTTTTTTTTTACCTCTTTATAGTAGTCAGTGCAAAATAAGAGCTAGAGCATCGAATGGAATATAGACTTGTTATGTTCGTACGCTATACCAGTTTGTTTTAGATTTTCGAATTTCCTCTCCTGACCCCCGCAATTCAAAAAATCATTTATAGGACACAATTTTTAACCGATTGAAATTCATTTTGCAAGCTATATTAAAAATATTCTTCCTGATCTACGTTGCAAAATTCGTTAAGATTGAATAATAAACAAAAGTTATACAACATTAAGTACCGCGCTATAGAGCGCTAAAAGGCGCGCGCAATGACTAAGGACGTTCAAAACTGTGTGAATGTGTAAGTATGTGTGTGTATAGCTGTATAACTTAGCTACAGCAACATTGTTATTGACGTTGGTCAAGTATCGCAGCATTGTTGCCGATATGAGACAAATACTGCAACATTGTTGCTGATATCTGAAACATAGTTGCAATGCTTTAGTTGACAACCAAGTGCTTGGATAAACAAAATAACTAAAGTGCAAAGCTAAACAAAATGACCCACAGATATCCGCCACAAGTAAATATTTCATAAGATTCCAATAGCCCAAGTATCCGCCAACGCTGCCTACTCAAGAGGTCAATAAAACTGCCGAGCAAACATAAACGACCACCAACGTCGGCGTCACTGCTCCCAAAGCCAGCGTCGCTGCCACCAAACCATAGTTTCATTATTGACTAAGAACGAATTGCAATGTTAGTCCTAAGAAGAATATCAAATAAAGAACATCTTTAACTATAAACTTTTAAAAAGTTAATTGGCGCCCGAGCAGGGACCCTTCGGAAATTACTTAAAATAAAAATGTTGTTAAAAATAAAACGATTCCGTTGGCCCACCAAATCCTTGGCAGGACTCTTCCATAAAAAAGAAACCAAGGATCACATAGGCGGACCACAACTCATGTACACGTCGCAGGACACATCCTGGAAAGTGCTTGTCGCAGGATCCCAAGTAGGATACAAAACGATCTAAAAAGGACAACATCCGGACAGCCGAGAAGGGTGGACGTATCACAAACAGCAAAAACCGAAAGGAAAACATGTAAGAAAAAAAAATAAGTGAAAAAAACGTAAACTTATAAAAAATAAAAACCCACTGCAACAACAAAAAGGTACGCTGTATAACTCAACCCAATTTTGCGAATCCCAACTGAGGGACCCTCCAAGATAGAAGGGTTAAACCAGACACTGGTTTCTACAAAATAACTATATAAAAAAAAGAGGAAAGAAAGCAAAAATATAAAAATTTCTTATCAAATTATTTTATAAATTATAAGTACATAAGTTCATAAGTGAAATTGAATGGCAAATCCACATAATTTAATTAGACCAGAAATTTTAAACTTCGAAGAACAAAGTAACAACAACTCTAACGCGCACCAACAGAACAGACATTTACAAAGACAAGTGTTGCATCAGGCCAATAGAAACATGGCATTAAATGACAACCTTACAACCCATATTCAGGAGGTTATGGACATAGCATTCCCAGCTTTATTACAAAAAAACTTAAGCTCAGGTCACGAGTTTGTAAACGCACAAGCTCAAGAAATTTTACCTGAATTTCAGAACAACTTAGAGGAATTCGATAAAGTCCCAGATGTAGTTAAAACAATAAGAGAGTTCTCAGGTAATCGAGCCGAATTCAGCTCATGGAAAAAAAGGTAAAGGTACAGCAAAATATTTCGGCATACTACACTCCATTCGCAACAAAATCATAGGTAACGCAGATACTGCCTTAGAATCATTTAATACTCCATTAAAATGGGCAGCTATTTCTAAAAGCCTTACGCTACATTATGGAGATAAACGAGACCTATCAACGCTCGAATATCAAATGACAGCCATATCCCAGCGTTATAATCAATCTGTAGAAGATTTCTACCAAGACGTTTACCACCATTTGTCCTTAATTTTGAATAAAATCGGTTGTATGGAATTAGGCAGAGAATCAGAAGTAATTATGACTAAATTATATAGGGACAAAGCATTAGATACTTTCATACGCGGACTTCGCGGGGACTTATCTCGTCTTCTTGGTATGAAAGAACCAGTAGACCTCCCCTCAGCATTACATTTATGTCTAAAACTTGAGAATCAAACATTCCGAACAAATTACGCAACGAACAGAGTACAACAACCAATGTTTAGAAATGCACCCCAGTATCAAAGATATACAGACCGACTGATGGAAAACACCAGTAACTTGAGTTCCCAACAAAGACCACAAATTCCTATTAAAAATACTCAGCAATAAAGTCCGTTCACTACACCCAAATATTTTAGCAACCAGTCCAGTCGTAATACGAATTTGACACCATATCAACCAAACCCATTCCCACCACAACGACCTACGGCACCTAAACCACAACCACGACCAGAACCTATGGATATCGATAGGAGTATTCAAACAAGACAAGTCAATTATATGAACAGACCAAAACCACTACAAATAAGCAAAAGACCACCTTCATCTTTGGCGGGAGATATAAAAAAGACAAAAAATTTTAATATTCAAACTGACACAGGAGAACAACAAGACGCAAATTAACAACAATTAGAATACGAACAAGCTATAGCAGAATACGACGAACAAAATAGTGCTGAAGAAACACTTGAAGAATATATCGAACGAACAGAAGAAGATGACCAAGCAGGAGAGTGCGATCATGCTTATCTAAATTTTTTAGGGTAAATGACTCCTCATTACATTACTTTGAATGTAAGTTGGGGAGTGGGCTAATACTAAAAATACTAATAGATACCGGATCAAATCGAAATTATATCAAAGCAAAATATGTTAAAAATCCAAAACTAAACGACAGACCATTTAAAGTACGTTCTATAGGGGGAGATAGTATTATTACCCATTATAAAGAAGCTAATTTATTTTATGACCCGACGCGATATTAGGAAACGACAGCTTAAAAGAAATTGGGGCTGTCATCGACCCTAAAAGTAACAGAATGTTTATAAGGAAAACAAAAGTCTATATTCCCTTAAAAGAACATAAATTTGATACAGTCAACACAATAATTCTCAGAATAGATCTCATTGCGAACACAGAAAAAACAAAGTTAAATGAACTACTAAAAAAGTATCCAAATCTTTTTGCTGACCCAAACAAAAAACTGACCTATACAACAAATGTAAAAGCTGAAATACGCTTAAATACTGACACACCGGTATACTCTAAATTTTATCAATACCAAATGTCAATGAAAGACGAAATTGAAAGTCAGGTTAAGGAACTTTTGGATAACGAAATAATACGCCCATCTCGATCACCATACAACTCACCTGTATGGCTTGTACCAAAAATATTAGACGCCTCAAACACAAAAAAACATAGAATGGTAATTGACTATAGGAAATTAAATAGCGTAACAACTGCAAACAGATACCCTATACCCGACATTAACGGAGTACTAGGACAATTAGGAAGTAACAAGACTTTTTCTGTATTAGATCTTAAAAGTGGGTTCCATCAAATTAAATTAAGAGAAGAAGACATGGAAAAGACAGTATTCTCAGTAAACAATGGTAAATATGGATTCACCAGACTCCCTTTTGGTTTTAAAAACGCACCTGCAATATTTCAACGTGCTCTTGATGACATTCGTAGAGAACATATAGGGAAAATTTGTTACATCTACATAGACGACATTATTCTTTTTAGTAAAGACGCAGACTCCCACTGCAAAAATTTAGATGCAATTTTCGGAACTTTAAACGCAGCTAACATGAAATGTCATTTAGACTAATGCGAGTTCTTTAAGAAGAAAGTAGAATTTTTAGGATTTATCATCTCAGACAGAGGAATAGAGACAAACACAGCCAAAGTAGAAGCCATTGCTAATTACCCAGATCCAAAAAATCTAAAACAATTACGATCATTTATGGGATTGTCAAGTTATTATAGGAGGTTTATAAGGGGATATGCCGAACTAGCTATACCCCTTACCATGTTATTACGAGGCGAGGCCGGATGTATTTCAAAAAGTGCTTCATCAAAGAAAATAATCAGACTTAACGACGAAGCCCGTGAGCGTTTAAAAAACTTAAAAATTCATTAAT
This sequence comes from Zygothrica quintamaculata, assembly GCA_037044455.1. Taxonomy (NCBI): domain Eukaryota; kingdom Metazoa; phylum Arthropoda; class Insecta; order Diptera; family Drosophilidae; genus Zygothrica; species Zygothrica quintamaculata. The sequence goes on along the minus strand of JBAMBS010002497.1, from coordinate 15,057 downwards.
ATCCGATGAAGTAATACTCCATTACCCAGACTTTAAGAAAGAATTTGTATTAACAACAGACGCCTCGGACTATGCAATAGGAGCAGTACTATCTCTAGCTAGAGCAACCGAACTTGAAATCTAGATTCGTTATGTTCGAACATATATTATACGAGTTTGTTTATGATTTTCGAATTTTCTCCCCTGACCCCCGCAATTTGAAAAAAAACACAATTTTCAACCGATCAAATTTATGGCATACATCATAATTAGACCATTCTTGATCGATGTTGTGAATCTGGTTAAGATTGATTTAAAAACTCGGAAGTTATACATCATCAAAAGTGGCGTTATTGTGCCCGGGAGGGTTATAGTGGTGCGCGCAAAATAAGAGCTAGAGCAACGAAATTTCGAATATAGATTTGCTATAATCGCACGCTATACAAGATTGTTTTAGATTTTCAAATTTCCTTCCCTGACCCCCGCAATTCAAAAAAATCGATTATAAGACACAATTTTCAACCGATCAATTCACTATTTGACGGATTATCTGTGAATACTAATTTGGATCAAAGATTTGAACGGACAGCAATAAGTACGAAACCAGCAAGGTGAAGAGAACGGTCTCGACGACCGGTCCTGACCCCCGCAGCTCTAAAAAATCGAATATAAGATACAATTTTCAACCGATCAAAATTTTTTGCACATGTACTAATAAGACCATTCCTGATTTACATTGTGAATTTCGTTAAGATTGAACAATAAACAGGGATATTATACAACATTAGGCACCGCGCTATAGAGCGCGGGCGGCTAAAAGGCGCAATGGCTAAGTACATTCAGAACTGTGTGTATGTGTGTGTATAGCTGTATATGTAGGCAAAGGGTACACTCGACTACAGACTTCTTAATTGTTTATATATTTGATTGTTGTTGAGAATTAGGTCTAACAGCACGTTATTGATTTATAATGTTTTGTTTTGGTAGTCAATAACAGCGTTCATATCATTCAGTATATTACAACCAATTAATCCATCGAATTCGGTATGGAAGTTGTATTCTAAAAAATTCACATATGTAATTATTCATATTAAATTCTTTAAAGCATGGGAATCTACATATATTATAAATTTTTATTTTATTACCCAGTGCTCTAACTTCTAAATCCATTTTGGGTGACACAGGTTTTCATTAATAATACTGAATTCGGCTCAAGTATCGATAATGAATTTTAGTGCTTTAACTTTGGTATTAATTATTATATAGGGTAGTTGCCTAATCCTTCTTCTTGAAAATTTCCATTACACTGGTTAACGTCTATTGGTTCTATTCTTCGCTTGCTCTGTTCAGAGACATGGGTGTGTTAGTTGGATTGTTGTTGCTTTTTGTAGGATACTCTCGGTGTGTTTTCTCTATTTCGATTTACGTTCTTTGTTTGCTCCTTATGTAAGTCATTAGTGTAACCTTCTGAAGTCAATTGTTCGTTAATATTCTGGTTAACGTTACTAAAGTTTGTTCTAAAATTTGTTCTCTAACTATTGTTTTTTCGTACGGGACCATATAAGGTGTAACCCTGATGACGAGCTTCTTCTATAATTTTATATGCATCATCTAATGATTTGGGGTCTCTTGAAAAAATCATAGTTCTTGTAGGCTCAGGTAGGTTATCTCTAAACACTCGAAGCGCATATCGATTCACTTCAGAAGATGTGTAAGTTGTGTCGCTCTGTACTAAATTTTATTATGTAATCTATTGGTTATTTCGATGATTTTATAATAGTAATCTTCTATAGTTGATTCTACACGGCAAAATTTGAACATGTCTATTTATAAAATTACTACTCTCTTTTTCTCCGAAGTGTTTAAGCTATATTAGTTTTAACTCTTCCCAGTCGGAAACATAACCGTATCTATGAAGCACTGGTCTACACAATCCGATGCATTTGTTTTTTATAAAGCTGAGACAACATTGGCTTTGTGGCTTCGTTAAATAATTGGTATCGTTGGCATAATCACTTCTACCTATGCTATGAAATCAGGCAGCTGATTTGTATTGCTACCATCAAATGATTGATATTTATTTTATGTACTTGAGAAAAGTTTTTCTTTTAGCCCCTTTGCCTTTTTTGTAAAAAAAGAGCAAAGCGGAGCTATTGGAAATATGCAAAATCCAAAAGTATGTAACACATAGAAATAATCATCGGAGACCCCATAAAGTATATATATTCTGAATCAGGATGACAAGACGAGTTCATCTAGCCCTGTCCGTCTGTCTGTCCGTCCGTCCGTCCGTCCGTCCGTCCGTCCGTCCGTCCGTCCGTCCGTCCGTCCGTCCTGTCCGTCCGTCCGTATGAACGCCTGTTTCTCAGAGACTATAAAAGCTAGAGCAACCAAACTTGAAATCTAGATTCGTTATGTTCGTACGCTGTACAAGTTTGTTTTAGATTTTTGAATTTCCTCCCCTGACCCCCGCAAATCGAAAAAAACGATTATTAAGCACAATTTTCAACCGAGCAAATTTATATTTGGCACTCATCATATTTAGACCATTCTTGATCGATGTTGTGAATCTGGGTAAGATTGATCAAAAATCTCGGAAGTTATAGATTATCAAAAGTGGCGTTATGGGCCCCGGGGGGGTATAGTAGTGCGCGCAAAATAAGAGCTAGAGCAACGAAATTTGGAAAGTAGATTTGTTATGTTCGTACGCTATACGACTTTGTTTTGGATTTTTAAATTTCCCCCCCTGACCCACGAAATTTGAAAAAAACGATTATTAAGCACAATTTTCAACCGATCAAATTTATTTTTGGTACACATCATTATTAGACCATTCTTGATCGATGTTGTGAATCTGGGTAAGATTGATCAAAAATCTCGGAAGTTATAGATCAGCAAAAGTGGCGTTTTGGGCCCCGGGGGGGTATAGTAGTGCGCGCAAAATAAGAGCTAGAGCAACGAGATTTGGAACGTAGATTTGTTATGTTTGTACGCTATACGAGTTTGTTTTAGATTTTTCAATTTCCTCCCCTGACCCTCGCAATTTGAAAAAATCGATTTTCAGATACAATTTTTAACCGATCAAATTTCTTTTACGCACACATATTAAGTAGACCATTCTTCATCTAAGTTGTGAATTCCGTTAAAATTGAACAATAAACACGGAAGTTATACAACATTAAGTACCGCGCTATAGAGCGTGGGGGGCTAAAAGGCGCGCGCAATGGCCAAGTACGTGCAGAACTGTGTGTATGTATGAGTATGTGTGTGTATGGCTGTATATGTAGGCAAAGGGGCTCTCGTAGTCGGGTACACTCGACTACAGACTTCTTACTTGTTTTACCTCTTTATAGTAGTCAGTGCAAAATAAGAGCTAGAGCATCGAATGGAATATAGACTTGTTATGTTCGTACGCTATACCAGTTTGCTTTAGATTTTCGAATTTCCTCTCCTGACCCCCGCAATTCAAAAAATCATTTATAGGACACAATTTTTAACCGATTGAAATTCATTTTGCAAGCTATATTAAAAATATTCTTCCTGATCTACGTTGCAAAATTCGTTAAGATTGAATAATAAACAAAAGTTATACAACATTAAGTACCGCGTTATAGAGCGCTAAAAGGCGCGCGCAATGACTAAGGACGTTCAAAACTGTGTGAATGTGTAAGTATGTGTGTGTATAGCTGTATAACTTAGCTACAGCAACATTGTTATTGACGTTGGTCAACTACCGCAACATTGTTACCGATATGAGACAAATACTGCAACATTGTTGCTGATATCTGATTCATAGTTGCAATGCTTTAGTTGACAACCAAGTGCTTAGCTAAACAAAATAGCTAAAGTGCAAAGCTAAACAAAATGACCCACAGACATCCGCCACAAGTAAATATTTCATAAGATTCCAATAGCCCAAGTATCCGCCAACGCTGCCTATTCAAGAGGTAAATAAAACTGCCAAACAAACGACCACCGACGTCGGCGTCACTGCTCCCAAAGCCAGCGTCGCTGCCACCAAACCATAGTTTCATTATTGACTAAGAACGAATTGCAATGTTAGTCCTAAGAAGAATATCAAATAAAGAACATCTTTAACTATAAACTTTTAAAAAGTTAATTGGCGCCCGAGCAGGGACCCTTCGGAAATTACTTAAAATAAAAATGTTGTTAAAAATAAAACGATTCCGTTGGCCCACCAAATCCTTGGCAGGACTCTTCCATAAAAAAGAAACCAAGGATCACATAGGCGGACCACAACTCATGTACACGTCGCAGGACACATCCTGGAAAGTGCTTGTCGCAGGATCCCAAGTAGGATACAAAACGATCTAAAAAGGACAACATCCGGACAGCCGAGAAGGGTGGACGTATCACAAACTGCAAAAACCGAAAGGAAAACATGTAAGAAAAAAATATAAGTGAAACAAACATAAAAAAACGTAAACTTATAACAAATAAAAACCCACTGCAACAACAAAAAGGTACGCAGTATAACTCAACCCAATTTTGCGAATCCCAACTGAGAGACCCTCCAAGATAGAAGGGTTAAACCAGACACTGGTTTTTACAAAATAACTATAAAAAAAAAAGAGAAAAGAAAGCAAAAATATAAAAATTTCTTATCAAAATATTTTAGAAATTATAAGTACATAAGTTCATAAGTGAAATTGAATGGCTAATCCACATAATTTAATTAGACCAAAAATTGCAAACTTAGAAGAACAGAGTAACAGCAATTCTAACGCGCACCAACAGAACAGACATTTACAAAGACAAGTGTTGCATCAGACCAATAGAAACATGGCATTAAATGACAACCATACAACCCATATTCGGGAGGTTATGGACATAGCATTCCCAGATTTATTACAAAAAAACTTAAGCTCAGGTCACGAGTTTGTAAACGCACAAGCTCAAGAAATTTTACCTGAATTTCAGAACAACTTAGAGGAATTAGATAAAGTCCCAGATGTAGTTAAAGCAATAAGACAGTTCTCAGGTAATCGAGCCGAATTCAGCTCATGCAAAAAGGGAGTTGACAGAATATTAAAAACTTACGAACACACTAAAGGTACAGCAAAATATTTCGAAATATTACACTCCATTCGCAACAAAATCGTAGGTAACGCAGATACTGCTTTAGAATCATATAATACTCCGTTAAACTGGGCAGCTATTTCTAAATGCCTTACGTTACATTATGGAGATAAACGAGACCTATCAACGCTCGAATATCAAATGACAGCCATATCCCAGCGTTATAATGAATCTGTAGAAGATTGCTACCAAGACGTTTACCACCATTTGTCTTTAATTTTGAATGAAATAGGTTGTATGGAATTAGGCAGAGAAGCAGAAGTAATTATGACTAAATTATATAGGGATAAAGCATTAGATACTTTCATACACGGACTTCGCGGGGACTTATCTCGTCTTCTTGGTATGAAAGAGCCAGTAGACCTTCCCTCAGCATTACATTTATGCCTAAAACTTGAGAATCAAACATTCCGAACAAATTACGCAACGAACAGAGTACAACAACCAACGTTTAGAAATGCACCCCAATATCAAAGATATACAGACCGACTGATGGAAATACACCAGTAACTTGAGTTCCCAACAAAGACCACAAATTCCTATTAAAAATACTCAGCAATATAGTCCGTTCACTACACCCAAATATTTTAGCAACCAGTCCAGTCGTAATACGAATTTGACACCATATCAACCAAACCCATTCCCACCACAACGACCTACGGCACCTAAACCACAACCACGACCAGAACCTATGGATATCGATAGGAGTATTCAAACAAGACAGGTCAATTATATGAACAGACCAAAACCACTACAAATAAGCAAAAGACCACCTTCATCTTTGTCGGGAGATATAAAAAAGACAAAAAATTTTAATATTCAAACTGACACAGGAGAACAACAAGACGCAAATCAACAACAATTAGACTACGAACAAGCTATAGCAGAATACGACGAACAAAATAGTGCTGAAGAAACACTTGAAGAATATATCGAACGAACAGAAGAAGATGACCAAGCAGGAGAGTGCGATTATGCTTACCTACATTTTTTAGGGTAAATGACTCCTCATTACATTACTTTGAATGTAAGTTGGGGAGTGGGCTAATACTAAAAATACTAATAGATACCGGATCAAATCGAAATTATATCAAAGCAAAATATGTTAAAAATCCAAAACTAAACGACAGACCATTTAAAGTACGTTCTATAGGGGGAGATAGCATTATTACCCATCATAAAGAAGCTAATTTATTTTATGACCCGAATATAATTGTAAAATTTTTCTTATTACCCGATATACCAACTTTTGACGCGATATTAGGAAACGACAGCTTAAAAGAAATTGGGGCTGTTATCGACCCTAAAAGTAACAGAATGTTTATAAGAAAAACAAAAGTCTATATTCCCTTAAAAGAACATAAATTTGATACAGTCAACACAATAATTCCCAGAACAGATCACCTTACGAACACAGAAAAAGCAAAGTTAAATGAACTACTAAAAAAATATCCAAATCTTTTTGCTGACCCAAACAAAAAACTGACCTATACAACAAATGTAAAAGCTGAAATACGCTTAAATACTGACACACCGGTATACTCTAAATTTTATCAATACCAAATGTCAATGAAAGACGAAATTGAAAGACAGGTTAAGGAACTTTTCGATAACGAAATAATACGCCCATCTCGATCACCATACAACTCACCTGTATGGCTTGTACCAAAAAAATTAGACGCCTCAAACACAAAAAAACATAGAATGGTAATTGACTACAGGAAGTTAAATAGCGTAACAACTGCAGACAGATACCCTATACATTATCGGAGTACTAGCACAATTAGGAAGTAACACAATTTTTTCTGTATTAGATCCTAAAAGTGGGTTCCATCAAATTAAATTAAGAGAAGAAGACATTGAAAAAACAGCATTCTCAGTAAACAATGGTAAATATGAATTCACCAGACTCCCTTTTGGTTTGACAAACGCACCTGCAATATTTCAACGTGCTCTTGATGACATTCTTAGAGAACATATAGGGAAAATTTGTTACATTTACATAGACGACATTATTGTTTTTAGTAAAGACACAGACTCCCACTGAAAAAATTTAGACACAATTTTCAGAACCTTAAACACAGCTAACATAAAATGTCAATTAGCCAAATGCGAGTTTTTTTTAAGAAGAAAGTAGAATTTTTAGGATTTATCATCTCAGACAGAGGAATAGAGACAGACCCAGCCAAAGTAGAAGCCATTGCTAATTATCCAGATCCAAGAAATCTAAAACAATTACGATCATTTCTGGGATTGTCAAGTTATTATAGGAGGTTTATAAGGGGATATGCCGAACTAGCTAAACCCCTTACCATGTTATTACGAGGCGAAGCCGGACGTATTTCAAAAAATGCTTCATGAAAGAAAATAATCAGACTTAACGACGAAGCCCGTCACGCGTTTAAAGAACTTAAAAATGCATTAATATTCGACGAAGTAATACTCCATTACCCAGAATTTAAGAAAGAATTTGTATTAACAACAGACGCCTCGGACTATGCAATAGGAGCAGTACTATCTCAGAATGACAGACCAATATCATTTATATCTAGGACATTAAGCAAGACAGAAGAAAACTATGAGACGTCGAAAAAATAAATGTTAGCTATTATATGGGCTGTAAAGTCATTTAATAATTACCTGTATGGGGGAGGTAAGGTGAAAATTTACACAGACCACGAACCCCTAACGCATGACTGCTACTGGAAGGGAGGAATAGCAATAAGAAGATGGAAGTCCTACCTCGACGAATACAATAAAGAATTACTCTATAAGCCCGGTAAAGAAAACGTAGCTGCAGATGCCTTATCAATAAAACCCAGAGATAGTGAAACGAATACAATTACAATGACGCAACATAGTGCTCAAACTTCCAATCATGACCTTATCCCTTGTATAGAAATACCAATAAATGTATTTAAAAACCAAATTTTTATTCACAAAGAACAACAGCCAGATTACAAATTCAGCATACCATTTCCGACCTTTCAGAGGCATACTATATCACAATCACAATTTTATGAAAACAATCTCATAGAATTATTAAAAAAATACCTAAACCCTTCAGTTATTAATGGAAATTTACAACAGAAAATATAATGGGACAAATACAAAACATTTATCCACAACACTTTAGATGTATTAAAGTCAGATTCACCCAAAGACAAGTAAAAGACTTAACAGCAGAAACAGATCAGGAAGAATTAATTTTCAAAATCCATAACAGAGCACACAGAAATGCAGAAGAAAATAAAATTCAACTCTCAGAAATTTCCTAGTTCCCTAAAATGAAAAAGAAAATAGAAACGTTAATTAAACAATGTCAAGTGTGTAAAGAAGGCAAATATGATAGACACCCGCCTAATCCAGAAATTACGAAAACACCAATTCCAGAATACCCAGGACACATAATTCATGTCGATATTTACTCAACTGAAAAAATAATAAATCCTGACAGCAATAGACAAATTTTCAAAATTAGCACAGGCAAGAATCCTAAAATCGAAAGCAATAGAAGATATAAAGAAACCCTTATACTATATATTATTTTATTACGGAGTACCAAAAGTTGTCGTAATGGACAACGAAAAATCCTTCAATTCAGGAACAATCACCTTCATGATGAAAGATCAATTAGGCATTAAAATCTTTACAGACCCTCCATATAAAAGCACTGTTAATGGACAGATAAAACGATTCCATTATACCCTCTCCGAGATCATGAGATGCCTAAAAAGCAATCAAGTACATCTGACATTTGACGAACTTTTAGACAGAGCTATTTACGAATACAATTACTCAATACACTTCGTAACAAATAAACGACCTTTGGAAATATTCTTTGGTAGAAATGTAACCACTGACCCGGAACAGTACGAAAAAAGTAGACAAGACAACATAGACAGACTCAAACAAAAACGAATAACAAACTTTCAGACTCATAACAAACAAGTAAGAAGTCTGTAGTCGAGTGTACCCGACTACGAGAGCCCCTTTGCCTACATATACAGCCATACACACATACTCATACATACACACAGTTCTGCACGTACTTGGCCATTGCGCGCGCCTTTTAGCCCCCCACGCTCTACAGCGCGGTACTTATTGTTGTATAACTTCCGTGGTTTTTGGTTCAATTTTAACGAAACTCACAACGTAGATGAAGAATGGTCTACTTAATATGTGTGCGAAAAATAAATCTTATCGGCTAAAAATTGTACCTTATAATCGTTTTTTTCGATTTGCGGGGGTCAGGGGAGGAAATTCAAAAATCAAAAACAAACTCGTATAGCGTACGAACATAACGAATCTACGTTCCAAATTTCGTTGCTCTAGCTCTTATTTTGCGCGCGCTACTATACCCCCCCGGGGCCCAAAACGCCACTTTTGATGATCTATAACTTCCGAGATTTTTGACCAATCTTACCCAGATTTACAACATCGATCAAGAATGGTCTAATAATGATGTGTGCCAAAAATAAATTTGATCGGTTGAAAATTGTGCTTAATAATCGTTTTTTTCGATTTGGAAATTCAAAAATCAAAAACAAACTCGTATAACCTACGAACATAACAAATCTAGATTTCAAGTTTGGTTGCTCTAGCTCTTATAGTCTCTGAGAAACAGGCGTTCATACAGACGGACAGACGGTCAGACGGACAGACGGACAGACGGACAGACAGACAGACGGACAGGGCTAGATGAACTCGTCTTGTCGTCCTGATTCAGAATATATATACTTTATGGGGTCTCCGATGATTATTTCTATGTGTTACATACTTTTGGATTTTACACATTTCCAATAGCTCCGCTTTGCTCTTTTTTTACAAAAAGGCAAACGGGCTAAAAAGAAACGAAATAAAAACATACTTACCAAGACAAGTAATATTTGTAAAACAAGATATTAGGCTCGGCTCTATATTAACATCAAGATTTAAAAAAGAAAATAGACATACAACCATTGTTACAAAGGAAGGCCGAGTTGTTCATAAAAGTAATATTAAATCCGAAACTATATAAAATAATATTAATATATTGTCCATGTCAGTCCAAAAAAAAAAAAAATAAAATTTTCTACCACTAACTTCAATAAATATTGTCCGCTTGTGGGTATTGTCCCGATCGTGAAGGATCGGCCCATACCCCGAAAAAACACATTGTTTAACACTAGAATTTATCATTACAGGATTATATTACTTATAATATTTTTGCCATTGGCATAGGCAAATATGGATGTTACTAACTACACCAACGCCCACAGCATTACAATATATATGGGGACTGGAAAATTACAAGTTTCCTCCGTAAAAATAATACACATGATCAATCTTAAGCAAATAGAAACAGAACTTGTAAAAATCCAAAAACACACACTAGGAGAGTTAAGAACTAGTTATTTATATTACACATTAAATCATGAAATAAATCAGGCATTTTCCGCGTTGAATACGCTCACAATTAAAAACAGACAAGCCAGATCAATTAATATAATTGGTACGGCTTGGAAGTACATCGCAGGTAGCCCCGATCACGATGATCTGATAACAATAGAAGATAGTCTTAATAATCTTATCAGAAATAATAATGACCAAATAATAATAAATGATCAATTAGAAAAAAAAATTAATAGCTTAACAAGTGTTTCGAATATGTTAGCGAACACTGTAAGAAAAGACAATAGATTAAGCAATGAAATAGCAATAAGTTTACAAAACCAATTAAGATTGATTAAAGAGGAAATAGTTTTTGTTTAGTTTATTTTATTTTTTATTTTTGTGCGCGATAAAGAAATTTGATCGGATAAAAATTGTACCTTTTAATCGATTTTTTCAAATTGCTGGGGTCAGGGGAGGAAATTGAAAAATCCAAAACAAACTCGTATAGCGTACGAGCATAACAAATCTACGTTCCAAATTTCATTGCTCTAGCTCTTATTTTGCGCGCACTACTATACCCCCCCGGGGCCAATAACGACACTTTTGATGATCTATAGCTTCCGAGATCAATCATACCCAGATTCACAACATGGATCAACAGTGGTCATATTATGATGTGTGCCAAAAATAAATTTGATCGGTTGAAAATTGTGTTTAATAATCGTTTTTTTTTCGAATTGCGGCGGTCAAGGGAGGAAATTCAACAATCAAAAACAAACTTGTACAGCGTACGAAAATTATAAATCTAGGTTTAAAGTTTGGTTGCTCTAGCTCTTATAGTCTCTGAGAAACAGGCGTTCATACGGACGGCCGGATGGACGGACGGACGGACGGACAGACAGACGGACAGGGCTAGATCAACTCGTCTTGTCGTTCTGATTCAGAATATATATACTTTATGGGGTCTCCGATGATTATTTCTATGTGTTACATACTTTGGATTTTGCATATTTCCAATAGCTCCGCTTTGCTCTTTTTTACAAAAAGGCAAAAGGGCTAAAAACAATTCTATGATTATTTTAGAAAGTAACGAAATCTTTGTATCAACAAATGTTGTATTATCTTTAAGCAAAAAATGTAAAAAAATAAATTCAAACAAAATTTGTAGCAAAGCAGAAACAGTAAAATTTAGCAAATCTAAATGCATAGCAAGGCTAATACAGGGAGAAAACTCAACATGCAGTTACAGCAACTCGCAGCACATACCGAAGATCGAGGAAATAGACACTTTAGATCTATTAAAGTCAGATTCACCCAAAGACAAGTAAAAGATTTAACAGCAGAAACAGATCAGGAAGAATTAATTTTCAAAATCCATAACAGAGCACACAGAAATGCAGAAGAAAATAAAATTCAACTCTCAGAAATTTCCTAGTTCCCTAAAATGAAAAAGAAAATAGAAACGTTAATTAAACAATGTCAAGTGTGTAAAGAAGGCAAATATGATAGACACCCGCCTAATCCAGAAATTACGAAAACACCAATTCCAGAATACCCAGGACACATAATTCATGTCGACATTTACTCAACTGAAAAAAAATTAATCCTGACAGCAATAGACAAATTTTCAAAATTAGCACAGGCAAGAATCATAAAATCGAAAGCAATAGAAGATATAAAGAAACCCTTATACTATATATTATTTTATTACGGAGTACCAAAAGTTGTCGTAATGGACAACGAAAAATCCTTCAATTCAGGAACAATCACCTTCATGATGAAAGATCAATTAGGCATTAAAATCTTTACAGACCCTCCATATAAAAGCACTGTTAATGGACAGATAAAACGATTCCATTCTACCCTCTCCGAGATCATAAGATGCCTAAAAAGCAATCAAGTACATCGGACATTTGACGAACTTCTAGACAGAGCTATTTACGAATACAATTACTCAATACACTCCGTAACAAATAAACGACCTTTGGAAATATTCTTTGGTAGAAATGTAACCACTGACCCGGAACAGTACGAAAAAAGTAGACAAGACAACATAGACAGACTCAAACAAAAACGAATAACCAACCTTTAGACTCATAACAAAAAAGAAACGAAATAAAAACATACTTACCAAGACAAGTAATATTTGTAAAACAAGATATTAGGCTCGGCTCTATATTAACATCAATATTTAAAAAAGAAAATAGACATACAACCATTGTTACAAAGGAAGGCCGAGTTGTTCATAAAAGTAATATTAAATCCGAAACTATATAAAATAATATTAATATATTGTCCATGTCAATCCAAAAAAAAAAAAGAAGAAATTTCTACTACTAACTTCAATAAATATTGTCCGCTTGTGGGTATTGTCCCGATCGTGAAGGATCGGCCCATACCCCGAAAAAACACATTGTTTAACACTAGAATTTATCATTACAGGATTATATTACTTATAATATTTTTGCCATTGGCATAGGCAAATATGGATGTTACTAACTACACCAACGCTCACAGCTTTACAATATATACGGGGACTGGAAAATTACAAGTTTCCTCCGTAAAAATAATACACATGATCAATCTTAAGCAAATAGAAACAGAACTTGTAAAAATCCAAAAACACACACTAGGAGAGTTAAGAACTAGTTATTTATATTACACATTAAATCATGAAATAAATCAGGCATTTTCCGCGTTGAATACGCCCACAATTAAAAACAGACAAGCCAGATCAATTAATATAATTGGTACGGCTTGGAAGTACATCGCAGGTAGCCCCGATCACGATGATCTGATAACAATAGAAGATAGTCTTAATAATCTTATCAGAAATAATAATGACCAAATAATAATAAATGATCAATTAGAAAAAAAAATTAATAGCTTAACAAGTGTTTCGAATATGTTAGCGAACACTGTAAGAAAAGACAATAGATTAAGCAATGAAATAGCAATAAGTTTACAAAACCAATTAAGATTGATTAAAGATAAAATAGTAAACATAAAATATGCCATTCAATGGGCAAAATTAAATGTAATAAACACACTACTTTTGAACGAAATAGAACTGAAAGAAATAGATAACATTTTTCAAAAAGGCAACCTAACAAATCTAGCCATCGAAGAAATGCTAGAGTTTGTTGATGGGTCTGTCCTACACAATAAAACAAATATAGCTTATATTGTAAAGGTTCCACAATTGGAGCCTACAAATTACGAAAATCTTTTAATAAAGCCTGTAATAAAAAACAATTCTATGATAATTTTAGAAAGTAATGGAATCTTTGTATCAAAAAATGTTGTATTATATTTAAGCAAAAAATGTAAAAAAATAAATTCAATCAAAATTTGTAACAAAGCAGAAATAATAAACTTAAGCAACTCTAATTGCATAGCAAGGCTAGTATAGGGAGAAAACTCAACATGCAGTTACAGCAACTCGGAGCACATACCGGAGATCGAGGAAATAGACAAAAGCATAGTCCTGCTAAACGATTTCGACGGCGATGTCACGCAGGCTAATCTCACAACTCACCTAAGAGGAACGTATCTTCTACACTTTTGGAACGAAACCATAGAGGTTGGGAACAAAACATTCACCAACAGAGAAGTAACAATTATGAAGCCGGGAACACTAACTATCCAAATGACACCACTGGAAGTCGAACGCTTGCAGGCACTGCATATCAAAAATAGGCAGAGCCTACAAGCTTTGGAGACCCATTCTACAACAAACCGAGTTGGCATATTTATTCTTCTCGGCATAATAATAACAGTCACTTTACTAATAAAGTTCCTGGTTCGACAAAAAGTAAAACTAACACTAAAGACGGAAGAAGTCTCACAATTACCAAATAATAAAGAGACACTAGTTAGATCAGTTCAGCTGGAGTTCAACAATATTCCATATTTCTAATTCCTGCTTGAGGACAAGCAGGATTTTAAGGTGGGAGAGTTAGCTACAGCAACATTGTTATTGACGTTGGTCAAGTACCGCAACATTGTTGCCGATATGAGACAAATACTGCAACATTGTTGCTGATATCTGAAACATAGTTGCAATGCTTTAGTTGACAACCAAGTGCTTGGCTAAACAAAATAGCTAAAGTGCAAAGCTAAACAAAATGACCCACAGACATCCGCCACAAGTAAATATTTCATAAGATTCCAATAGCCCAAGTATCCGCCAACGCTGCCTACTCAAGAGGTCAATAAAACTGCCGAACAAACATAAACGACCACCAACGTCGGCGTCACTGCTCCCAAAGCCAGCGTCGCTGCCACCAAACCATAGTTTCATTATTGATTAAGAACAAATTGTAAAATTATTCCTAAGAAGAATATCAAATAAAGAACATCTTCAACTATAAACTTTACAAAAGTTAATTTATACAAGTTAAATTAAATTTTTAAAATATTGCTTAACAAAATTAAAATAATATTAAAATTAAGAATAAAACTATATAATTATATTTAAATTTAAATGTAAAACTGGGAATACTAAAAATTGAGTTGAAAATGATCCAACATTTGTTACACAGAATTGGGAAAACCCAATTAGATCATCAGTATTAGTAACGATGTTAATTATTATAAGCT
>JBAMBS010002490.1:0-12957 GCA_037044455.1 Zygothrica quintamaculata | reverse complement strand
TATCTTGGAGGCAGGCGGCACTAGCTGCTTATTACATTTTCAAACCTTATAATGGTACTTGACGTCATTATCAGACCATTATAATCACTAGAAATAAAATCAGAGGTCCTGCTGATGCGGTATTGGCACATAGAGGTGCATAGAGGGCATAGAGGTGGTGGCAGTTCACAAGTCCCCATGGATTTTGATCCGTGTCACGAGTATTTCAGCCTAATCAAGCTACTATTTTTAATCGGTCGGTCTTCCTTTATAATAAGAAAAGCACTGACAAAGCAGGCAATGGAAACTAATCGCATGGTCATGGATATTCTCAAGCTCAATGAACACACAGTTTCCGACAAATACCCCATGCCAAATATCTCTTTGATATTGGGAAACCTAGGCAAAGCCAAGTATTTTTCCACGTTAGACCTCAAGTCCGAATACAACCAAATCATCAAGAAAATAATTCTTTCTGAGACAATGGTGGGAAACGTGAATTCAAAAGGCTCTCTTTTGGTTTGAAAATGCGGTAAGCATATTTCAGAGGACCATTGATGATATCCTGCGGGAACAGATATTGAAATTTTTTTACGTTTACATGGATGTGTCCTATATGTCTCACGTAAACTGTGTTCTCAAAAGCCTTCATGATGCGAATATGAGGGTGTCTGTCAAAAAATTCAACTTTTTTAAGAAAATGTTCTGTGTTGGTGACCTTTTTTGTGTATTAAGCTGTTTTAGGTTTACCGGCTTGAGGTCAGATGTTTATTTTTTTAATAAAACATAAATTTATTTTGTTACAATATTTCGAACCCGCATCGGAGTTCGTCATCAGGCTCTACACATTTATTGAAGAAAGAAATTTTTTTTATACAGAAGTTTATATGTTAATTAATATGTTCCTTACTATTTTATAACACGTCCGTCTGTTTTAACGTGGAGTTATTTACTAATTTTAGAAGGTGCTTATATATATGTGCTACATTGTCAGTATCCGTTTTGTAGTTCAGTCTTGTAAGCACAGTTCGCACTTCATTAAAGTAAATTTTGCAGAAACAGTAAAGTACATTTCAAAAGTTGCGTAACATTCTAGCATCAGAAGATGTCAAGCTCAGATATCCTGACTATAAAAAGCCATTCGATCAAATGACCGATGCTTCAGCGTATGGAATAGGCGCGGTATTGTCTTAAGAGGTTCCGATTTAAAAAATTTCTAGGACACTAAAGGATAGGGAGGTAGATTATGTCACCAATGAAAGAGAATTACTGGGTAAAATATGGGCTTTAGCTAAACTGCGGAATTATCTATATGGAGTTAAATACATTAATATCTTTACCCACCACCAGCCTTTAACTTTTGCAGTAGCGGAATCCAGTCCTAATGCTAAGATTAAAAGGTGAAAACACGCATTGACGAGTCCAATGCACGAATCTTTTACAAGCCTGGCAAAGAGAATCTAGTGGCAGATGTTTTATCCAGACAACAGCTTAACGCTCTAGACGAGGGAGATGCTGAGTCTTGTGTAGCAACACTGCACAGGGAAATTTCTCTTACTCGTACCATTGAAGCAACGGAAAATCCGTTAAACTGCTCCAAAACCAAATAGTCCTAGATAAGAAATTTTTTTTATACAGAAGTTTATATGTTAATTAATATGTTCCTTACTATTTTATAACACGTCCGTCTGTTTTAACGTGGAGGTATTTACTAATTTTAGAAGGTGCTTATATATATGTGCTACATTGTCAGTATCCGTTTTGTAGTTCAGTCTTGTAAGCACAGTTCGCACTTCATTAAAGTAAATTTTGCAAAAACAGTAAAGTACATTTCAAAAGTTGCGTAACATTCTAGCATCAGAAGATGTCAAGCTCAGATATCCTGACTATAAGAAGCCTTTCGATCAAATGACCGATGCTTCAGCGTAAGGAATAGGCGCGTATAAGTCTATGAAGTCAATAAAATTTTTGAGTCGAGCAAAAACTCACAAGTTAATACGGAACACCTTTATGAAACACTCTTGACTAGCAACATAATGTTGATTCTAGTATTGCAGAATTTAATGATCGCTGTAACGTTTGCAAAGGCAAATATTGTGAGCCCGAACATTTTAGATCATGCAGACTTGCAATCAGTTTGGCTAGACGAGCCCACTAACACTCCAATTGGAGATATTATGTCCGTTTCGTACGGGCTTCAATCCGATAAAACTTTAGTTTTTATCATTAAGTTTGCCTAGAGGAAAATTATTATTTCCCGGTTGTCCACAATAAATTTATACTTCATCTAAAGGACAACGTTATAGCGGAGCGTGGAGGCGAAACGTACGCTCTAAGAATATGCACCGCTTCTTCAGTTGCCAAATTTTCTCGGCTGTCACTAAGGAGCTCATGTGCTAAGGAGATGCTTGCGGGAGGCCTAGCACATTATGAGGAGCAAACAAGTAACTCGAAACCAACTGCAGAAGTGGACGACGAAGTAATAGTTATTAATAATAAACCGGCAGAAGTGCAGGTATACTATAGCACGAAAACATGGTTCCATGATGCTCATCTCATCACGTTTGACGATCATGCTGAGGTGAACGGTACACGATTTGTTAACCATAACAACTTCCAAAATAGGGTGCCTGGGATGGAGAATCACCTCCTTCTAAATATCACTACTAGCCGAGATATTCTTAGTCTCACTTACTTTCAACGCCTAACTGAAAGTAATGATGAGATAATCCAATACTTTAAGAAGAAAGTCATTCTGGGAAAAGCAGGATACGAAGCAATGAAAACCGGAAAACCGTCATCGCCTGATTAGGGTCGGCCGAGGGCGGCCTCAAACTTAATGGGGGAGTAGTTAACATAAGTCATCAATCATGTAGTCTTCGACTTAGACATTTTTTCGCATTCGGCATCAGGCCTGAACGCATAGTCGGCAGACACAGCATTTTGCATGGCGCACTATAACGCGATACTTAATATTGTATAACTCCCTCGCTTATTGTTCAATCCTAAAAATTACAACGTAGATCAAAAATGATCAAGTTACTATGTATGCGATAAAGAAATTCGATCGGTTGACAATTGTGCCTTATAACCGTTTTTTTTCGAGCTGCGCGGTTCAGAGGAGAAAATTAAAAAATCTCAAATAAATTCGTATAGCGAACGAACATAACAAATCTAGATTCCAAATTTGGTTTCTCTTGCTTTATTTTTTCGCGCACCACTTAACCCCCCGCGCACTATAGCACTACTTTTAATGATGTATAGCTTCCAGGTTTTATAATGTAATAAATATTAAATTTTCCTCCTTCTGGGCATTCGGCTAATGAGGTTATGAGGTCGACGTCTTTTTAGGCGTCGTCCAGGACGAGTTCTAGTCAGCCTTTTGGCTAACCTATTTTTAATTAATGTTATCGAGATTCACAACGTATCAAGAATGAGCCAGAAATAAATTCAATTGGTTGAAAATTGTGCTTAATAGTCGTTTTTTTCGTATTGCGCATGTCAGGGGAGGAAGTGCAAAAATCAAAAAGAAGCTCGTATAACCTACGAACATAACGAATCTAGATTCCACGTACGGACGGACGGACAGACGGACATGGCTAGATCGACTCGTTTTGTTGTCCTGATTAAGAATATATATAATTTATGGGATCACCGATAATTATTTCTACCTGTTACATACTTTTCGATTTTGCACAAATCCATAAGTTCCGCTTTGCTTTTTTTTCAACAAAAAACGGTTCGTCCCGCCCAAAATATACTCTAAAGCTTGGTAGTGGCACACAATATTATAGAACTTTTTAACTGTATCGGATATTGGTTAAAATTTTTTGCAACCAACAAAAAACAGTCCCACTTAAGTGGGAATTTATGCTGGATAATAACTCTAAACTTAATGAAATATTGACAAAAAAAAAAGTTCCAGGATCATAAAGTGTATGTGTTAAAGTGGTCGGAATAATCTCTGGAACCAAAACCAATCAAATAGTTATGAAGAATACGAAAAACAACAATGAAAGAGTTTAAGACCTATAACAAAGAAAATTTGTGATAAAAAGTACACAAGCAGTTTCACAGCAGTAATCCCACTACTTGTGCCCATCTTGAGGAATTCATGTATGACAAAATCATAAATATTGACGACTAAGCTAAGCAAATATTAAATAAAATTATTTTTTGAAAAAAATTTAATAATACTTATATTTTTGGGTTTTTAAGTGCATCGTTTCTATTTTTAGCCCCTTTGCCTTTTTGTAAAAAAGAAGCAAAGCGGAGCTATTGGAAATGTGCAAAATCGAAAAGTATGTAAAACGTAGAAATAATCATCGGATAACCCATAAAGTATATATTTTTTTGATCAGGACGACTAGCTGATTCGATCTGGCCCTGTCCGTCTATCTGTCCATCCGTCTGTCCGTCCGTCCATCTGTCCATCCGTATGAACGCCTGTTTCTCGGAGACTTTAAGAGCTAGAGCAACCAAATTTTAAACATAGATTCGCTATTTTCGTACGCTATACAATTTTATTTTAGATTTTTGAATTTCCTCCCCTGACCACCACAATTCGAAAAAAAAACGATTATTCTGCACAATTTTCAAACGATTGAATTTCTTGGTGCGCACAAAATAAAAGCTAGAGCAACCAAATTTAGAATCAAGATTCTTAATGTTCGGACGCTTTACAAGGGGAGGCAATTCAAAAATCTAAAACGAACTCGTATAGCGTACGAAAACACCGAATCTAGTTTTAAAATTTGGTTGCTCTAGCTCTTACAATCTCTGAGAAACAGGAGTTCATACAGACGGACGGACGGACATGAACGGACATGAACCATTTAATCCAAATGAAGCAGTGTAGATTAAGATAGATCCACTCATTATGAGCAAAAAAAAAATTCAATCGGCTGAAAATTATGCTTAATTGTAATCTTTTGATTTTTCATTATTTTTGTGAGAATTACAAATTTTCACAGAATTATTATTTTTTTGGAACAGCCTATTATTTAAAAGCTCTAAGTGTTATATTTCTATTAAACAAAATTTACGTATTTATACAAATGACCGTGGGAGCATTTTTAAAATTAAAATTTAACTTGGACAATCGAACGAAAAACTTAGTAAATCTGGTATTTCTACTGTATACGGGCAGAAAAAGTCTGGACTACAATGCACAAACTTAAATTTAGATTAATTTTTAATCTCTTTGTTTTTTGAAAAAAGGAAACAGGGAGCTAATTGATTAGTGCAAAATCAAAAAATATGTAACAGGTAGATAATCATTTGAGACTCCATAAAGTGTACATATTCTTGAACAGGACGGGTAGTCGAGTCCACCCAGACGGTAACATGTTTCAAATGCGAACAAATGAAACACGTTGGATGTAATTTTTGGAAGGTTCATCCCGAAACTATACGCAGAGATGAGATACGTGCTATGAGAAGGTTTTGCACACCTCGCTTTAAGCAGTGTATTTGGGGTTGCATACTTTACCTGGCGTTTGCCACATTCTCAGCCTACAACCAGTTACAAATATACAAAATTTGGATAAGACGGAAAAATTACTTTTTCCCATAACTCGGGCGGTGCGTTTTGGTATTGATAAACGAACTCAAAACGCTTTTTCCTGTTTGCTAAATTAACAAGGTGCTTACAGCGAGGTGTGCAAAACCTTCTCATAGCACGTATCTCATCTCTGCGTATAGTTTCGGGATGAACCTTCCAAAAATTACATCCAACGTGTTTCATTTGTTCGCATTTGACACATATTACCGTTACTTTTCTCGGAATTTGAGCGTTCCCATGAATTTGGAACTAAAATACCATAGGCAAAATGTATGATTGTACGAAGACTTAAGTGGAGCGAAAATCATGACTTTTTTTAGTTCTAAGGTTATAATTTAAAATTGAATCAATAAAATTGAATTTTTTTTCGTTATATTATTACAAAAATATCTATTTAACAAGATTGCATTTAAATATTTTCGAATTTCAGCTTAAATGCTACTCATTTTTGGCCATAAAGACCAAACTACTTGCTGTACGAACACATTTGTGGGTAGCTGTTTATTGGTTATAAGAAGCACTGATTATTTGCAAATATTTCTTAAATGCAAAATTATGTTATTTTTAAACATCATAAAATTATTTAGAACTAAATTTAGAATCATAAATACAAAAAATTGCCTATAAGAAAATATTGTGTATAAATAAATAAAAAATCGTTCAATTGGAATTAGTTCATATACATTTATTCGGGTTTTAAGCAAATTATAAGCTGTAGGATAGCAATATTAAAATTTTAGATCTTATTTATTTCATATTCTTTTATTTTTTTAATTTATACCTGGCGAACAGCATAAAATATAAAGTTAAGTAAACTTCTATAAATGTGGTTTATTAACTCGTGATTTCTTAACAGGAAATATCGAATATATAAAAAAAAAAAATAAAAAAAAATATCTGCATTAAAGGTTTTGCATATAAGCGGTATATACTATATTAATATTAATGATATACAACTCCCTGAATCACACACGACACGAGATTAATTTTGTTAGCATCGAGAAGATTCTGCTGATTAGATAAGTATCTCGTTAATTTGATTCTTAAGTTAAAAGGTGTTTAACCAACAATATCTTAAAACACATTTCGAGCGTTTTATATTATAAAAACTAAACAATTTATTTTTTAGATCTTACCAGTTACATTGCAATGTGTTGGACTCCACATAATGGTAAGTTGTAAACAATATTTGTGTAACTGAATCTTATATATTTCATAAAAATTAAATGAACAAAACACCTTTGATACTTTAGTATAACAAAATTATTTTACTAAAATTCAGCAAACGAAAAAGAAATCAACAAGTCACAAGGCAACAGACCTATTCTTCGCGATAATCAATTAAAACATAGCATATGTGACTGTGATTTTTCACGAGTACTTTAACGACTCAGAAAAAGATAATATGCAAAACCACTATGAAGTGTTGTCAGAGCTTTCTGAGAACAAGTAGCTAGAGTTGGTTATATGAGTAGCATATGTAAAAGTGGAAATAGTCAAATGGAAAATAAATCCTTAGACGACTGTTTTAGTGTGTGGAAAAATAATGTAAGACCATTCAGAAAAAAAAATTGCAAGTGCCTTTCTTCCCCTCGCTCTATAGCGCGATAATTATTGTTGTATAACTTCCGTTCTTAGTGTCTAATCTTAACGAAATTCACAAGTAGATCAAGAACTATTAACTGTGTCAATAAGAAATTCAATCGGCTAGAAACTGTGCTTAATAATGGTTTTTTTTCGTATTTAGGCGGTCAGGGGTGGCAATTCAAAAATCTAAAACATCTCTTATAGCGTACAAAAATAACGAAACTAAGTTTAAAATTTGGTTACTCTAGCTGTTATAATCTCTGAGAAATAGGCGTTCATACGGACGGACAGACGGACGGACGGACAGACAGACGGACAGGGCTACATCGACTTGTCTTGTCGTCCTGATCAAGAATATATAAATTTTAAAGGGTCCGATGATTATTTGTATGTGTTACAAACTTTTGAATTTGCACATTTTCATTAGCTCCGCTTTGCTCTTTATTTTGGCAAAGGGGCTAATTAGCACTTCCTAAAATCAAATAAATCAGATAGATGTAGCCCCTTTGCTAGCATACAGTTATAAACACACAAATAACACACATATTTACAATTCTACGCACACTTTTAGCTGTCGGTTGCGTCTTTTAACCCTAACTTTCGTGTTTCCAAAAAGAATTTTGATCGGTTAAAAATTGTGCTCAATAATCGTGTTTTTAGTCCCTTTGCCTTAAAAAAGAACAAAGGGGAAATAATAGATTTGTGCAAAATCCAAGAGTATGTAACAGATAAAAATAATCATCGGAGACCCCATATATATATATACAGTACATATCGGCTATAAGGTGTACAGTTTATAAGCAAATATTGATTAAAAGCAAAATTATGTTATTTTTAAACATCATAAAACTAATTAACACTAAATTTAACCTCATCAAAAAAAAAAAAATCAATAAATAGATTATATATAAAAAAATATTGTGTATAAACAAATAAAAAATTGTTTATTTGGAATCAGTTCATATAAATTTTATCGGTTTTAAACAAATTATAAGATTTAGGACAGCAATATTAAAATTTTTGATCCCATTTTATATTCAATATAAATATTAATAAAAAAATATATATATATTAATATTATTATAGCTGACGAACAGCATAAAATATAAATTTAAATAAACTTCTCAACGTGTGGTTTATTTTATAATAATCATTTAAATTTAACGTATTTGCATATTACTCATGATTGCTTAAAAGGAAATATCGAATATAAGCAAAAATTTTCCTGCATTATAGGTTTTGCTTATAGCCGGTATATACTGTATATATATATTCTTAATCAAGAAGACAAGACGATTCGATCTAGCCCTGTCCGTCCGTTCGTCCATCCATCTGTCCGTCTGACCCACGCAATACAAAACAATTAGGAAATTTGTAGTTGAGTGCCTATATACACATACTCACACATACATACAGTTGTACACATACTTAGCCATTGCGCGCTTGTTTTAGCCCCCGCGCTCCATAACACGATTCATGATGTTGTATAACTACCGTGTTTTTACCCAATCTTTACGAAAATCACAACGTAGATCAAAAATGGTCTAATTATTATGTCTGTTAAAAAGAAATTTATTCGGTTGAAAATTGTGCTTATTAATCATTAGCCCCTTTGCCTTTTTGTAAAAAAGAAGCAAATCGGAGCTATTGGAAATATGCAAAATCCAAAAGTATGTAACACATAGAAATAATCATCGGAGACCCCATAAAGCATATATATTGTGAATCAGGACGACAAGACGAGTTCATCTAGCCCTGTCCGTCTGTCTGTCTGTCCGTCTGTATGAACGCCTGTTTCTCAGAGACTATAAGAGCTAGAGCAACCAAATTTTAAACCTAGATTTATCATTTTCGTACGCTGTACATGTTTGTTTTTGATTTTTCAATTTCTTCCCCTGACCCCCGCAAATTGAAAAAAAACGATTATTAAGCACAATTTTCAACCGATCAAATTTATTTTAGGTAAACATCATAATTAGACCGCTCTTGATCGATGTTGTGAATCTGGGTAAGATTGATCAAAAATCTCGGAAGTTATACATCATCAAAAGTGGCGTTATGGTCCCCGGGGGGGTATAGTAGTGCGCGCAAAATAAGAGCTAGAGCAACGAAATTTGGAACGTAGATTTGCTATGTTTGTACGCTATACAAGTTTGTTTTAGATTTTCAAATTTTCTCCCCTGACCCCCGCAATTTGAAAAAATCGATTATAAAGTACAATTTTTAACCGATCAAACTTCTTTTACGCACACATATTAAGTAGACCATTTTTCGTCTACGTTGTGAATTTCGTTAAAATTGAACAATAAACACGGAAGTTATACAACATTAAGTACCGCGATATAGAGCGTGGGGGGCTAAAAGGTGCGCGCAATGGCTAAGTACGTGCAGAACTGTGTGTATGTATGAGTATGTGTGTTTATGGCTGTATAGACAGATGGACAGGGCTAGATCGATTCAGCTAGTCGTCCTGATTCCCAATATATATACTTTACGGGGACTCCGATGATTAATTCTATGTGTAACATACTTTTGGATTTTGCACATTTTCATTAGCTCCGCTTTGCTCTTTTTTGTGGCAAATTGGCTAAAAATGTGAACAAAAAATATTTAATCAAACATGAAATAATTTTACAAGTCAGTTACCAGTAACACCTTAAACGCAACGGGGTTGAGATAATTGATGCAAAAATTGTTCGCCTACTACTGTCCGGGTAGGGACAGATTGAAGTGTTCACCTATACGACGCGTCCTTCGCTCTAGATGCTTCCTGGCACTGTTGGTCGTACCTTGAATTCCTTGTAGGGGTCGTTGGAATCCAAGTACTTCCTCCGCCGTCAGAGAGTCGTGTGTAGAATTCATCCTTCGTCCGTTGTGATTGCAGCTTTCCGATGTGCAGCTTTCTTGACATACTTCGACGTGCGATTTTCGCTACACAAAGCCGTGCGCGAACCTTGGCTGCAACAAGGTAATGCTCTAAGTCTATGTTAGGAACCCGACATGTTCACACATCAAGTATGTTAGACGCATGCCTTGCATCGAATTTGACTCCCACAACAAATCCGCAACCAAATTCATGTCTATTAGGATGGCAGCTGTAGTAAACGTCACAGTTGTTCCTTTTCATGCATCCCTGTCCTTTCCATCGCATCTCCTGGATAGCGGTAATGTCAGCCTTGCATTTTTTGAGGGTATACACTAGTTGTACAGTAGCACCGGGCTTGTACAACGTGCGTAGATTCCAGGTGCATACTCTCAAATCGTAGTCCTTGTTTCGTTTGTGGTGGTCGTCAACATTATGTGGGGTCCGTTCCGAGGCAGTTATAGCATCCTTCATTGAGCTTGTAGCTTTCTATAGGTGGATCTCAAGTCCTACGCCAAAACCTAATTCAGAGGCTCAGGTAACCCGCCGCGCGCTTCAGTTCACCACCCAATGGGTATTGGGTGGCTATCCATGAGGAACCACCTGGAGGTAGTGCGTCGACTTGAAGAAAGTAAGCACAAGGATCATGCTGGCAATCACCAAGTTGAAAGCAATCAGGCACTTTACCTTGGCTTCTCTCTCTCCCAATCCGCCCTGACGTCTTACCATGCTGAAGAAATGGCAGCACGTTACGTTTACCATTAACAGCCAAGACTGTCCCTCACCCTCACAAAATTGCATCACAATCAGCCTAGATAACTTACCTCGGTATATACCTCGACTAACGGCTTACCTGGCGCAGGCACATAGAAAACAAATAAAAATAAATCTGAGGGCCATCAGCCTCCACTGGTTCATCAACTCACACTTTCCCCTTAGCCTTGACTACAAAGTCCTACTGTACAATTCTGTTCTAAAACCACTCTGGACCTACGTCTACGAGCTGTGAGAGGACGCCAGCCACAGCAACATCAACATCAACATCATGCAAAGGGTACAATCTACAATTCTTAGAACTATCACTGCGGCACGGTGGTACGTTCCTAACAAACACATTCACAAACATCTTAACTTTTCACCAGTCAGAGACGTTATAGCCCAATATAAAGCAAGATACCAGAACAAACTCTGTGTCCACCCAAACCAAAGACCTATCAGCACACAAGCCCCTCTGCATACTTGACATGACCGGTAAACATATTGAGCGAATCATTGGCAACAGACTCACAATGCAGCTAAAAAACTGGCAATTTGGAATCCGAATAAAATGCCGTGGTGGATATCGCTACCAAAGCCATAGAAGGTACGCGATAGAAAGGTGAGACTAAGCAGTACTGCAGATGTTTAGGAGGCGTTCAACTCTGCGAATTGGCAGTGCATAATCAGCGTCAATGTACAGCTACCTCACGGACAGAGTCATGCTTATCAACACGGTAAATGGCGGGAGTACAATAACACGGGTAGTGTGCCACGAGGTTGGTGGAAAAGGAGACCTTTGAGCAGGCATGTAATGTCACTTAAAGTACGTGCGCACCATGAGATACAAGCTTCTTCTGTTCGATGCAGTGTTATTGCTGGCAGGTATGATTTTGCTTGACCTTCTAGCGGCAGAGTCAAGCAGATCCGTGAGCATAGCACGAGTAAAGTAAGGGATCACTTTGAACCATTGGCAACAAAGGTGAATACAAACAGGCAGAGGCAGCTGGACGAATCGAATAATTCCAGACGTACGACGATGATTAAATAGGAATCGAACGGAGTTATACTTAACACAACTTTATAATTTATTGGAAGTTTATTTTCAGGGTTTATTATAGTGTGGATATGGTTTGTGTTATTTAAGCCACAGAAACGTCGTATGTTAGATCAGATGGTTTTGGTAGTGCTGCTAGGTTGGATTTGGGATGTGAATGCGGTGATGGAGGCTCTGTTAGAAAATTTTTCTTTTAAAAACGGCGTTAGCTTTCTTAAATATTAAATGGTTTGTGTTGGTGACCTTTTTTGTGTAATAAACTGTTTTTAGTTTACAGGCTCGAGGTCAGATGTTTATTTTTTTATAAATAAAACATAAATTTTAGTTTGTCGCAATATTTCGAACCCGCATCGGAGTTCATCATCAGGCTCTACACATTTATTGAAGAAAAAACATTTTTCTAATACAGAAGTTTATATGTTAATTAACATGTTTCTTACTCTTTTATAACACGTCCGTCTGTTTTAACGTGGAGTTCTTTACTAATTTTTAAAAGGTGCTTGTATATATGTACTACATTGTCAGTATCCGTTTTGTAGTTCAGTCGTTGATGTTTAGGTGTGTTGGTAATGTGTAACATTTCAAGAGTGAACCGTTTGTTGTAGTTTTGTTCTTGTTGTAAAATTTTTGTTCCCTCAAAGTCGGGTGTGTGTCCGCTTTCTGCACAGTGTGTTGCCAATGCAGTTTTTTGTGTTTTCGTTTTATTCGCTAGCTTTATGTCCGACTTGTATTGTGCCAATCGGGTTTTGAGTTTGCCCATTGTTGTACCTACATATAACTTGTCACAAGATTTTGAATCTACGCCCATGCATGGTATTTTGTATATTATATTATTTTTGTCCAATTTATCTATTTTAGATTTTGTTTTGTTAAAAAATTCTTTGATTGTGTTGTCTGGTTTGTGTGCTATTTTTATTTTCGTCTTATCATAAAAGTTAAAAGTACCAACTCTTTCGGAAAATTTTGGTATGTAGGTGAGGGATTTAAATTTGAAGCAAATATCCGTTTTCTCTGTTTCTGTTAGTTTGTCTTTTCTTGTGCCTACTCTCTTCAGTAGTTTTTTTATCTGCCACTTTGGAAAATCGTTTTGTTGTAGGATCGTCTTTGCCTCTTTTAGTATTTCTTTCCTAAATGCCTTGTCCGTGAGGCCGC
>JBAMBS010002485.1:0-115033 GCA_037044455.1 Zygothrica quintamaculata | reverse complement strand
TATTTAAATATAAACTTATATACCAAAAAACTCTCTTAAATATTAAAAAATATTAGATTAGATTATATTTTTACTGACGTATTAAAAACAAGTAAGAATTCTGTAGTCGAGTGTACCCGACTACACACATACTCATATATACACACAGTTCACGTACTTAGCCAAAGAAATTTGATCGGTTAAAAATTTTACCTTATAATCGAATTTTTCAAATTGCGGTGGTCAGGGAAGGAAATTCGAAAATCTAAAACAAACTTGTAAAGCGTACGAAAATAACGAATCTAAGTTTAAAATTTGGTTTCTCTAGCTCTTATAGTTTCTGAGAAACAGAAACCGACGGACGGACGGACAGACGGACATGGCTAGATCGACTCGTCTTGTCGTCCTGATCAAGAATATATATACTTTATGGGGTCTCCGATGATTATTTCTATGTATTACATACTTTTGGATTTTGCATATTTCTTTGTTTCTTTTTTACAAAAAGGTAAAGGGGCTAAAAATCAATAATGGATTTTGTACAACATTTTACTGCTTTTAAAACTGCCAATGCTAATCTGAATGTAGAGTATCTGTTTCTTTCTCATTTTATGTTTTTGCTTTTGCTTGCGCTCTATTCATGCATAGTTTTCTGGTTGTGTATGTTTTTTGGTTTCCCAACTCCTTTGTGCAGTTTAGTGATATATATATATTCTTATATAAATATATAAATATATATAACTAATAAATTTTAAATATCCATATACAGACAGACATAAATAAATATATATATTTAGCCCCTTTGATTTCTGTAAAAAAGAAGCAAAGCGGAGCTATTGGAAATGTGCAAAATCGAAAAGTATGTAACACATACAAATAATCATCGGCGACCCATAAAGTATATATATTGTTAATCAGGACGACAAGACGAGTTGATCTAGCCATGTCCGTCTGTCCGTCCGTCCGTCTGTATGAACTGTGTGTATGTGTGAGTATGTGTATGGATGTATATGTTGGCAAAGGGGCTCTCGTAGTCAGGTACACTCGACTACAGAGTTCTTACTTGTTTTTAATTTTTATTTTATTTATCTAATGTCGACTAAGATCAGTCGATCAAAAAATTGATCGTAACATGGATATTAAAATTTAAATTAAATTTTTTTAAAAGTTACAGCAATATTAAAATTTTTGATGTCATTTTATATTTTATATTTACAGCATAAATTATAAATTTAAATAAACTTCTAAACCTGTGGTTTATTTTATAATAATAATATAAATTCAACGTATTTGAATATAACTCCTGATTGCTTAAAAGAAAATATCGAATATATGCAAAAACAAGTAAGAAATCTGTAGTCGAGAGCCCCTTTGCCTACATATACAACTATAGACACACAAACTAACACATACACACAGTTCTGCACGTACTTAGCCATTGCGCGCGCCTTTTAGCTCCCCGCGCTCCATATCATGTTACTTAATGTTGTATAACTTCCGTGTCTATTGTTCAATATTAACGAAATTCGCAACGTCGATCAGAAACAATCTTTATAATATGGGTGCCAAAAAGAATTTTGTTCGGTTAAAAATTGTGCCTTATAATCGATTTTTTTAAATTGCGGAGGTCAGGGGAGGAAATTCAAAAATCTAAAACAAACTTTTATAGCGTACGAACATAACAAATATACGTTCAGAATTTTGTTGCTCTAGCTCTTATTTTGCGTGCACTACTAAACCCCCCGGCCAATAACACCACTTTTAATGATGTATAACTTCCGAGCTTTTTTTATTAATCTTACTCAGATTTACAACATAGATCAAGAATCGCCTAATTATGATGTGTGCCAAAAATAAATTTAATCGGTTGAAAATTGTGCTTAATAATCGTTTTGTTTAAATTGCGGGGGTCAGGGGAGGAGATTCAAAAAAAACAAACTTGTATAGCGTACGAAAATAACAAATCTAAGCTTAAAATCTGGTTGCTCCAGCTTTTATAGTCTCTGAGAAACAGGCGTTCATACGGACAGACAGACGGACAGGGCAAGATCAATTCAGCTAGTCGTCCTGATTCAGAATATATATAGTTTATGAGGTCTCCGATGATTATTTCTATGTGTTACATACTTTTCGATTTTGCACATTTCCAATAGATCCGCTTTGCTTCTCTTTTACAAAAAGGCAAAGCGGCTAATAATTCTGCATTATAGGTTATACATATAGCCGGTGTATACTGTATTACTTAGTAAGACACTGGAATCTACTATTCCTAAAAGCCATTTATGTAGGAACATAACTTCAAGCATAACACTGCGATTAGTAAGGCATGGAACATTAATTAGTTAATTCTAATTCTACTTGTGTACGAAGGAAAATCCGTACCAGGAGCTTAGTTAAAATCATCAAGAGCTAAAAGAACAAACTTTTTCTGCACAGACTCAATTAAATCTTGAATCAAAAATGGTCTAATTATTATGTGTGCCAAAAAGAAATTCAATCAAAAAATACCTATTTTTGTATAGTAATCATCACATGTATGTGTAAATGCATACATTTTTTGATATGAGCTTAAAGGTATCTTAAACACGTTTTAATATAAATGTATGTACGAGGTTTGTTCAAAAACTAGCGCAAGTTTTGAATTTTCGCGGGTTATGTATATTCGAATTTCGATTTTTTTGTGGCGTTATGTTGGTGTTCATGTCTCTTACTTATGCCGACAACCTACGTCATTTTGAATGTTCACTTAATTGTTGACAGCTACTTTGCTTGCACGTGCTTTGGATCGTCTTCGATTTTTTTCCTATTCAAAAAAATGGATCAAAGAACCTGTATCAAATTGAGCCTCTTCAGTTTCGGGAACAAAAAAAAAGGCACAGGGGGCCAGATCTGGGGAATACGGTGGCTGCGGCATCATTAGTGTGTTGTTTTTGGCCAAAAACTCACGCACAAGCGATGCTGTTTTTGGTCGCAATTGAGCAATTTTGGTACGAATTCCGCGGCAACCTGTCTCATGCCCAAATTATTGATAAATATCGAATGGCACGAGCCAATCGATATGTTTAGGTCCTCAGCAACTTCTCTAACGGTTATTCGACGATTGGCCAATACCATTTTCTCCACATCATTCATTTTTTCGTCTGTTGCTGCTTTTCGTCGATCACATCTTCTCGGCCTTCTGCGAACATTTTGTACCACCGATAAACGTTGCTTTGGTCCAAGGTAGCTTCTCCATATGCCCTGTCAACATTCGGAATGCATCCGCGCACTTAATTTCGTTTTTCACACAAAATTTGATACAGGTTCTTTGATCCATTTTTTTGGATAGGAAAAAAATCAAAGACGATCCAAAACACGTGCAAGCAAAGTAGCTGTCAACAATTAAGTGAACATTCAAAATGGCGGAGGTTGTCGGCATAAGTGAGAGACATGAGCACTAACATAACGCCACAAAAAAATCGAAATTCGAATATACATAACCCGCGAAAATTCAAAACTTGCGATAGTTTTTGAACAAACCTCGTAAGTATAGAAGTTAATATTGATTTTGTGAAAATTTTCTTGAAATTATTCTATCCTAATAGCTTTCGATGGTGTCTAGTTAGGTACACGAACAATCAATATAGCAGCATTAGATGTATATCTTCTTACATAAAATGTATGAAATTAATATAACTAATACTAAGACATTCTTATTGTTGTCTTTTTTAGAATTTATTCTTAATTTATGGAAACCATCAAAAACAGCACAAAACCCTTTGATTAATTTTAACAATAATAATAAATGAAGCCTAGCTGAAGGGGAGATGCAAGTGGAAAGTTTATTGGAAGTAAACATCCCGTTGATAAGTAGTTCCTCCATATTATTACTAAAAATAACGGCTATTGTTATAAGGAGATTACCACAACGTGTACTAAGGCTTAATTGTTTGAAAATAAATATTGAAAAATTATTAAAAACTACGCAAGACGATTATAGATTGAATATTTTAAATAAAAAAGGAAAAACTGTGATGGATGCAATTTCAAATTCAGATGACAATCTGTCAGCAACAGTAATTGTTGATACCAATAGAGACATAGATTCTACTACAACTAGTGATAACAATTATGGTACACCATTAGTAAATCCAACTCATAAGAATGCTGCTCAGATTATTATTAATGCAGATGCGAGAATAGGACATAAACGAAAAAAGTTAGATGGCTTGAGTCAACATAGACAATACAGCGATAATATTGATGATAAGAATAAGTATGACAATGATGATAATGATGAGAATGATACCGATGATAATTATAACGATAATCAAATAGATGTAAGAGAAAACTCCAGACTCTTAACAGAGTCTATTGATCCAGTTATATCACAGTCTATCAACAACACAAATGATAACGCAGGGATATTACATAGAGATGTAACACAAAATCTTAAAGATAGTTTCAAGTCTTTAAGTGTAAATGGATCGTTTGTAGTAGAGAATTGTTATATGGCACCGGAACAGGCACTTGTAACTAGTGTAGAATTAGTGGTTCCCGCACCAGTTGTACATTCGTCTTCATCTCAAACATCAACATCATTATCGTCTTCCAATGTTAGACAGAAATTGCAATACGATGGTGAAGTACTTTACGGCACATCGAATCCTCCTTCCACTTTAATGGCAAATGATAAAACCGATGGTTGTGTAACAGACTCATCTAGCTTGAATCTAAGAATTCCTACAAATACAACATTAACAACAACAACAGCAGCGATAGCAGCGACAACAATAACAACAATAGCAACAACAACAGCAACAACAACAGCAAATGAAACAGGAACCCTAATATCAGGTGATATTCCAACGACAACAAATCAAACCAATGCAACAATATGGGCTCCGCATGGGGAATACAAAAATTCACATATCGGGCAGGTAACTAGAACTACAAGTGGACCTGCACCTGGTTCCAGTCCTCGCCGTGGATGTGACCTTGGTCCTGAGCTAAGGTTAGGTGCTACTCCTGGTCCTGCTCATAATCTTGATAATGATTCTAGCTCTGGGTTTTGTCCTGGCTCAACTACTGGATTTCGTCACGGTCCTGATCCTAATTCTAGTTGTCGCCCTGGTTCTATTCCTCGTCCTGGTTCTGGTTCTGGTCCTGGTTCTAGTCCAGGTTATATTCATGGTATTTGCCATGGCCTTGGTCCTGTTTCTGAACCAGGTTCCGGCTCTGGTTTAGGTTCTGTTCCTAGTCGATGTTCAGAACTTATCTCTGGTTATGGAGTTTTGGGTAAAGCTGAATGTACACCACAATTAACACATAATGTGTGCAGTGGTAGAAAGTCAGTTGAGGAAACCAGCTACGATATACAGCAAAGTAGCAAAACGATTGCAGAAGATCGGCTAAATAGAAATCCTAATGGAGATGATTATCAAATGCATATATGTCGACCTCAGCAAGAACAACATTTAAATCATAATCATTTCCATTCCCACAATACAAATTCTCATCCATCGGAACTCTTATTGCAAGTAGAAAAAGAATCTTCTGAAGTAATTGGATTTGGTCAATTGCTACCCTTGCAGCACCATCAAGGTCATTTTGGTCACCAACAACTGCCACATCTTCAAAGTCAATATAACACAAACACAATGTATGCGCAAATGCAGATGCATCACCAACAGGAACAACAACATCAACATCAAAGTCAACAGCAACCACTGCATTATCCTAGTTACAGCCATCCACATTATACGCATGATCAGTTGTTTACAGTACATCATAATCATGTAGAACTACAGCAGTGCCAAGAACAGCAACAACAACAAGACCAACAGAGACATCATATAGAATGCCATGCACATATGATTCAGCAAAGACGTCAAATGGAGGAAACTTATCAGGATCTTATAATGGATGAGTTTCATGAAGATCCCAACTCAGCGTTCAAAATGTAAGTATGAATTTAATAGTACAGTGAAAACATATTTAATCAAATATGTTTAAAAAGCGTAGACAGTAATTATTATTTTTCTAAACTTTTCATTGGAAATTATACAAGAAGTTAAAAAAATATAATTTTTTATTCGAGTTTCAATATAACGGTTGACGATCGCTGGAAAATATGCAAGAAGTTAAGAAAAAATAATTTGTTATTCGAGTTTGAAAATAACGGTTGACGATCGCGGTAGAGAAAATTTACTTTACTTTGCTATCTTTATGCTTTTTTTTCTTAAGCCCCTTTGCTAAATTTTAAACCTAGATTTGTTATTTTCGTACGCAATACGAGTTTGTTTTTGAATTTTCAATTTCCTCCCTGACCCCCGAAATTCGAAAAAATTGATTATTTAGCACATTTTTTAACTGATTGAATTTCTTTTTGTCAAACGTCATAATTAGACCATTTTTGATCTACGTTGTCAATTTCGTGAATTTTACACTCTCGGGGGGTTAAAAGCCGCGCGCAATGGCTAAATACGTGCAGAACTGTGTGTATGTTCGAGTATGTGTTTGTATGGCTGTATATGAAGGCAAACGGGCTCTCGCAGTCGGGTAAACTCGACTACTGACTTCTTCTTTTTTTTTATTATTTTAATAAGGAATACGAGGTCCTTATTGTCTTTGTGTGCTTTATGACAAATTCTTTATTCTTATCTTTATGTGAATCTAATTTTGTAATTTTATTTCTTAGAACTCTTTCTCCAAACAATGGCAAACCAGAGAACCAAGATGATGGCTACGAAACGAGTGCTGGTGACGTTTTAACGCCAAATTCACATAGCTCCTCGACTCATTCAATAACCCCACAACAGCATTTTATGCAACATAGTAGTCTTGGACTAGCTAACACACAGGTTAAACATGAAGGACTAATTTCGGTGCCTAGCACTAATCCGAATTTAAACTCAAATCAAACTCAACATCAGACTCAATCAAATCTGTCAACGTCTAGAAGTAGCCCGCAGATACAAGCATCGCAGCGTTCTCTATCACAAAGTATTAACTCAACTGACCCAAATAATACATTGACTAATGATCCGTATAGCTATATGGGTGAAGAAATGAGAATCCTTTTACCAGTTGCTCATCAAGTAACAGATAACTCTAGTTATACCCCTGTATCCTTGCCAGTTTCATTAGGTACACCAGCAGCTACACCAGTGGTAAGGTCACATTTTGATATGTAGCAATCTGAAATTTATTATATTAAACAACAACAGCAACACCATCAACAGCAGCAGCATCAACTCCATCAACAACAGCAACCAGAACAGATTCATCACAAAAACGATCATTTTGCAAATTCTCAGGATAGAGAATTAACTACAAAGCAATGTCACGAAGCTGACAGTTTAAATTGTACAATTAATCCAAGATTAGCAGGACTCATGCCAAAAAGAAGAGGACGCAAAAAGAAGTTAGCTGGAAGCGAAAATATGCAAGCTTCAATACCATTACAATGGTTAGATTGTTTTATTGAGTAACATCCTATTTTCTGTTGTCTAATCCTTATATTTTACACAGTGTTGGCAGTGATGATGGACCTAGTAATATAATAACTATTAAGCCCAAAGAGCGCAAGAAGCACGATCGCTTTAATGGCATGTCCGAGGCGGATGTTATAAAACGCACAATTCCTGATCATCTATGTGACGGTTTGGATATCGTTATAGTGAGTTGTAAATTTCGTAAACTCTACATCATTCTTCAGTTTGTTATTTATTCTTACACACATTCTGATGACCTGATACCTATTGCATTGTGTAGGTTGGCATCAATCCAGGGCTTTTCGCTGCATACAAGGGACATCACTATGCTGGACCCGGTAATCATTTCTGGAAATGTCTCTATTTGTCCGGTCTTACACAGGAACAAATGAATGCCGATGATGATCATACACTACTAAAACATGGCATTGGTTTCACTAATATGGTTGCCCGTGCCACGAAAGGTTCTGCTGATCTCACACGTAAGGAAATTAAAGACGGTAGCCGTATTTTGCTGGAAAAACTTCAACGGTTTCAACCCAAAATTGCCGTTTTTAATGGAAAATTAATATTTGAAGTATTTTCTGGTAAAAAAGAATTTTACTTTGGTCGTCAACCCGATCGTGTGGAAGGAACTGACACCGTAAGTTATCATTCCAGTCCATAGACTACCATCAATCACAAATCACCTTGCAACCTTGTAGCTTGTAGAATATTTGGAGTGTTAATCGAGACTTGAATTCTATATAAGTATATATATATATTTCTATATAAATATATTTGCAGTACATATGGGTTATGCCCTCATCCTCTGCCCGTTGCGCGCAACTTCCACGTGCCGCCGATAAGGTGCCATTTTATTTGGCTCTAAAGAAGTTTAGGGATTTCTTGAATGGTTTAATACCGCATATGGAGGAAACGGACTGCGTTTTTACGGAACAGCGTATTAGGCAATGCTGTGAACAGGAGCACCAGCAGCAGCTGCAACAAGAGAACTTAAAGATCTTACAAGTGGATAATAGTAATTGTAACGCCAATGCCAAAAATATGGAGCAACAATCCGAACAAGCAACTAGTCATATATTTGGGGATATTCCAACAAGTGGTGGCAATATAGGGGCAGAAGGGGAAACAGTTACGAAGGTATTGCCACAATTTAATGCAAATCTATCTATTTTCAGTGACATTGGGGAATCGCTGAAAACTTCTGCAGTAGGTACTATCGCCGAACACAGCTATTTGAATGTATTTGGGCAACAACGACCACGTCAGTTACAACCCTCATATCAATCACATCAAGGGCAACCACCGGAAAAAAAAAAACGTGGCAGACCCAAGAAAATCAAGGGTCAAGAATTGATTGGTTCAACAAATGGTGCTAAGATTCCAATGCAACAACACGATTTGAATAATATTTTAAATTTATCAATGATTACAACAACAACAACATCAGTTGGTGTTAATACCTCAACAACAACAGTAGCCCTTGGTGCCAGTGAAACACCAACTAAGAAAAAAAGAGGTAGACCGAAAAAACTAAAACCCAATACTGACACAATGCTAATAGCAACAACAGCAACAAAACACCAGCAACAGCCACCGCAACAACAACAACAACAACAAGAAAAGCAGCAACAAAAACAACAGCAGCACCAAAATTCTACTTTGCATACAGCAACAACATCAACAAACGGAAATAACATATCCTCAATGCATGCAATTACAATGGAGCACACAGCCTCGCCGCAGAGCAGCTGCCATCACGCACCACCTAGCTTATACAAC
This sequence comes from Zygothrica quintamaculata, assembly GCA_037044455.1. Lineage (NCBI taxonomy): Eukaryota > Metazoa > Arthropoda > Insecta > Diptera > Drosophilidae > Zygothrica > Zygothrica quintamaculata. Next base: position 105,794 of record JBAMBS010002485.1, on the reverse strand, counting down.
ACTCCACCACCATCACATATGTTGTATACAGCATCTGCATCCCCAATGGCATCCCCAGCTCCTAATTGCAGCTACTCATTGCATGGCACGCCGCCGGTGGCACACCTTGAACAGCAAACTCTGCATACTGCAACAGACCTGCAGTTGGTAGACAGACAAACAATCGCTGTTTCTAGTGATACACGAACAAATGCTGGTGGGGAGATTCATCATACGCCACATTTAGGTGAAACGCCACCTCCAAGCTCACCAAACATGTGCGCTGTTGTTGACTTTGAGCCACCAAACAATGAACCTAACCTTAAAATTGTTGGTAAGCCTCCGCCAGCAACAAAAAATGCTGATGAGCCAATTTTGCTTTGTCAGGAAGGTTATCAGCAGTGGCTTCCACCCAGTCGAAAGTTACATACACTGCAGTCATCACCTGTTTTTCTCCAGACTCTTTATGCTCCAGGCCAACAAACAAATATAGAGGCTCCGACACATCACTATACATCAGAACATTGGGAACGTTATGAAGAGCAAACTCACGATCATACCAGACAATATATGATAACTTCTTCAGAACAGCAGCACAAACACCAGCAACAGTCAAATCAACAACATCATGTTAATCTTATCCCACAATTGGTTACCTCTCAGTCAACGGATGTGTCCCGCAAAAGTCTATCTGGCTTAGAGTCTCTGGTTGACCAAATACCAGCAATTAATGAGCATGAAACTGTCTCAACAGAAACTGCAGCTGCTGCCGCAGCAGCTGTTGAAAGCCGTTTACTGGGCCTTCAGCAACAACAACAACAACAGCCACAACAAAAAAATAATGCACAGTCCGACTCGAATACTTCGAGCACCAATTTCTCTGTTAGTAGCCTTGTAGCATCCTCATCTACGATGGGCACAGACAACAATAACCCTGGATCAGACCCCAACAACAACAATAATAATAATAGTAACAGCGGATTCTGCACTCATAATCCCAGCAATTATCCTCATTATTCGAATCATTTTATGAGCGCAGCTTCCGCAAATAACAATACAGAAACGATACCATCAATACCATCAACGCTTTTGCATCCCCATCCGGTGCCACCTCCGCCGCCGCTGACGCATTCACAAATATATATGGATCATACTCATATCTCAAGTCATATGGGTCATATGCCCACAGTTAATGTTAACTCAGTGTATGTACCACCATATGGTACACAACATGGTGCTGCGGCCACTGAATATGGACAACATGGACACTTTACTGTACAAACTGTTACCCCAACCTTACATGTGCCAAGTCCCAATTATCCATATGGACATTATAGTCATACACCAACACAGGGTAATTATTCTGGTTTTGCACATGCAAATCCGCATCCTCATCCTCATCATCATCATCATCAACATGGTCATGTACCACATCATCTTAGCGTATTAGAGCGACTCAAGCCGTCCGATATAACCGGCTATAGTGGATTCTAAGACATCAGCAGCAAGATAAACGAAAACAGCAACAGCAACAGCTACAGCTACAGCTACAGATATCAAAAAGTATAAAATTAAGAGAACGCTTAACGTGATCATCTATGCAATATTTAGCAATCTCCGGCTTTGCCGTAATTACTTAGATACTTAATATTTAAGTAAATATTATAATTTATTAAGATAACCAAAGACTTCGCCTAATAAAACTTTTTTATAAGCATTAAGAATTATATAAATAATACTTAATACATATAATATTTATAATAAGGTATACCATAGTATATATATTCTATACAAATTTACATACATATGTACGTACGTATTAACATTAATTAGATTACTCAGAGTTACCAATGATCTAACTAACTAAATCGAACATTTACATATATTCATATATTACATATATTCATGCATATGTACACATAAAATAAATGAAATGCAAAAAATCCGAAAACAGGGGGAGATATTACGGCTTTCCGTTTTATTTATTATTTTCGTAAAGAGATAAAGCCAAATGTTCTTAATAAGGAGTACTACTAATAGACTGTATACCAAGTGAGTAGATCAGCTGTTTTTTATTTAATTATAGAATGAAATATGGTATCAATAAATAATATAAACCTATGAATGTCAAATATAAATTATGTTAGGTAGAATCAAATTGTATAAAAATTTACGTTTCGATTTTTTTATTTTTATTAAAAAGAAAATAAAAAAAGTTAATTTCTGTAGTCTTAATTAGAGCTAATGAATCTAATAAATTTTTTTAATTATATATTTTAGCCATTAAAATTGATAAACATTCTATAAGACTGCCCAAAGAATGAAAGCAGAAGTAAATTGAATATTTAACTCCAAGCACCATAACTGTTACTAACAATGTTATATTTAAATTACCATAACCGTCCGCAAAAGTTTTAGTTTATTTGAAACTTAGTCTGACTGAGCAATCTGATTATAAAGCATCTAGAAATATTTGTTCATTTCAAAATAAACTCAAAAAAACTCTACTTAATAGATCAGTTATTTTCATGAAGAGCGATATAAGATAAGATTAAAAGAAGTTAATAATTCAATATTTTTGGATTCGCTAAGTGTAATGACTGTTTTTTAATATTTGAACTTTATATATTTAGAATTTATATATTTATTCAATTGCTTTTGTAGGGCACACCGTAAAGTATGCTTCGATCCGATTTTATAATAAAAAAGTACATTTATGAATATACAGAACTTAAATCTATGCATATAAACGGTTATTAATCTAGTGGCGATAGGATAATATTAATATATGTGTGTGTATATTAGATTTGTATTTGAATTGTGAAAACACTGCGTTCGATTTTAAACTAAAGCAGGGTTGTAGCTCACACATATTTTACGTAAATATGAATTATTTAAGATACTTTATCATTAATTAATTAAAATGGTTATTAAAATAACTATATAAGGTAAACAAGAAATGTTTTAAAAGGTGCAATAAATTATAATAAATGAATCATATGAATATCTAAAATAATTCTTAATATTTCATCATATTAAAATTGAAGAGAATGTTCCACAAATATTTTATTAGTAAGTTTATGGCCTGGATAGTAATTAGCCTTATAAAAGTACCATCGAATCTATGTATGAATTTACAATGTTTGACGAATATGTTAAATAGTGTACCACACTACGAGAATTTATTTGGTCTTGTTTCCCATACCTAGGCTCATACTAACAGTACTGTGCACTGTTGCGCGCGGATTTTAACCCCAAGAGGTACATAGTAAGATATCATATGTTGAATAACTGCCGAATTTATTATTCAATTTAAATAAAATTAATGAACAATCGTGAATTTATTATGTGTGCGAAAAAAATTGTCTAACAATTTTGCTTAATAATTATATTCTTTGAAATATTCAAAAATATAAAAAAAATTCTTATAAAGCTTATAAGGAAATTAGATAGACAGACATACGAATACGTATAGTTCAAATCGGCTAGTAATTATGTTTGAATTGTTACACTTTATAGTGTCGAAGATTTTCAACTGTAACATACTTTTGCTTTTAGCATACACACACAAATATATTCATATACACAGTTATACACATTTTATACACTTTAATCCAATGAGCCCGTATTTTAACCCTCACGAGGTCTATAGCACAATACTTAATGTTGCATAATTTCCGGTTTTTAGCCCCTTTGCATTTTTGTAAAAAAGAAGCAAAACGGAGCTATTGGAAATGTGAAAAATCGAAGAGTATGTAACACATAGAAATAATCATCGGAGACCCCATAAAGTATATATATTCTCAATCAGGACGACAAGACGAGTTCATCTAGCCCTGTCCGTCTGTCCGTCTGTATGAACGCTTGTTTCTCAGAGACTATAAGATCTAGAGCAACCAAACTTGAAATCTAGATTCGTTATGTTCGTAGGTTATACGAGTTTGCTTTTGATTTTTGAATTTCCTCCCCTGGCCCACGCAATTCGAAAAAAACGATTATTAAGCACAATTTTCAACCGATCAAATTTGTTTTTGGTACACATCATAATTAAACCATTCTTGATCGATGTTGTGAATCTGGGTAAGATTGATCAAAAATCTCGGAAGTTATAGATCATCAAAAGTGGCGTTATTGGTCCCGGGGGGTATAGTAGTGCACGCAAAATAAGAGCTAGAGCAACGAAATTTAGAACGTATATTTGTTATGTTTGTACGCTATACAAGTTTGATTTAGATTTTCGAATTTTCTCCCCTGACCCCAGCAATTTGAAAAAATCGATTTTAACGTACAATTTTTAACCGATCATTCATTTTCGCACACATATTAAGTAGACTATTCTTCATCTACGTCGTAAATTTCGTTAAAATTGAAGAATAAACACGGAAGTTATACAACATTAAGTACCGCGTTATAGAGCGTGGGGGGCTAAAAGGTGCGTGCAATGGCTAAGTACGTGCAGAACTGTGTGTATGGCTGTATATGTAGGTAAAGGTGCTCTCGTAGTCTATAACTTCCGAGATTTTTGATCAATCTTACCCAGATTCACAACATCGATCAAGAATGGTCTAATAATGATGTGTACCAAAAATAAATTGAATAATAAAATAATTTGATCGGTTGAAAATTGTGCTTAATAATCGTTTTTTTCGAATTGCGTGGGTGAGGGGAGGAAATTCAAAAATCAAAAACAAACTCGTATAACCTACGAACATAACGAATTTAGATTTCAAGTTTGGTTGCTCTAGCTCTTATAGTCTCTGAGAAACAGGCGTTCATACAGACGGACAGACAGACAGACGGACAGGGCTAGATGAACTCGTCTTGTCGTCCTGATTGAGAATATATATACTTTATGGGGTCTCCGATGATTATTTCTATGTGTTACATACTTTTCGATTTTTCACATTTCCAATAGCTCCGCTTTGCTTCTTTTTACAAAAAGGCAAAGGGGCTAAAAATATCAACCTATTTGTAACTTATTCCTACATTCCGCCTAATTCGGATTCTGCAATTGATCTCAAACATTTGTCCTTTATCCGTTCTATCTCGTCCGAGTTTTCTAACAATGATTACTTGCTTGTTTTTGGTGATTTTAATCTGCCAAATGTTGACTGGTCACAATCTCCTACTAATGTTGTGTCACCAGTAACTGTCAATGAATTTATTGAATCTTTATTAGAATTGTCAGTCTGTCAGGTTAATGCTGTCCGTAATTGTAATGGGCGTTTACTTGACCTTATTTTTGCATCGGAGCAAACTTGTGCTCTTGTTGTTCCTGAAGATCGCTACCATCCAACTTTAAAAATACTGCTTGAGTTGCCTACTTCAATAGAACCATCTTCGTATAACCCTGGTGTTAAGTCTAGGTGTTTTAAAAAATGCAACTTTTTCAAACTTAATTATTTCTAAAACTGACTGGGCTCCTTTATACGTTTGTTCTGACATTAATAAAGCGACTTCAATCTTTTATAATGTTTTGGATAATCTTTTTAATAGTTGCGTTCCTTTGGTGCTCCAAAAGAGGACGAATAGACCTCCATGGTTCTCCAAGGAATTAGCTATGCTTAAGAATATTAAATCCAGATATTATAAACGATTTAAGTCTACAAGAACACTTACCGATTTATCTCGGTATGTTATTGCCAGAACAAACTTTATCTCATGCAATACGCTTTGTTATAATAATTACCTAGGGCGCTGCCGATTACATCGATTTCGTCAAAATCCTAAGCAATTTTTTAACTTTGTTAACAATAAGCGTAAGGCATCTACTTTACCTAATTCTGTTAGCTATGAAGGAATGACAGCAAACTCTGATCAGGCGGCAGCCGATTTATTTGCAGATATCTTTCAATCTACGTATTCATCCACTAGTTTGACTCGTGATAGTTACTATCCGTATAGGCTAAATACTTCTAGCTGCATTTATAATCCTCGTTATCCTCGAAGGTTCGCCATATAGCAAACTTAATATAATTATATATATGTTTCATCTGGTGTCCCCCAGGGCACCCCGTTACTTTTTAATCTTTTTAGCCCCTTTGCCTTTTTGTAAAAAAAGAGCAAAGCGGAAATGTGCAAAATCCAAAAGTATGTAACACATAGAAATAATCATCGGAGACCCCATAAAGTATATATATTCTGAATCAGGACGACAAGACGAGTTCATCTAGCCCTGTCCGTCTGTCTGTCTGTATGAACGCCTGTTTCTCAGAGACTATAAGAGCTAGAGCAACCAAACTTGAAATCTTGATTCGTTATGTTCGTAGGTTAAACAAGTTTGTTTTTGATTTTTCAATTTCCTCCCCTGACCCCCGCAATTTGAAAAAAACGATTATTAAGCATAATTTTCAACCGATCAAATTTATTTTTGGCACACATAGTAGACCATTCTTCATCTACGTTGTGAATTTCGTTAAAATTGAACAATAAACAGGGAAGTTATACAACATTAAGTACCGCGCTATAGAGCGTGGGGGGCTAAAAGGTGCGCGCAATGGCTAAGTACGTGCAGAACTCAAATTTTCTGCAATTGTAACATACTAATGTATGCCGATGATGTGAAGTTATACGTTATTTATAATGACATAATAGTTTCTCATTTATTGCAGTCGGAACTAGACCTATTTTATGTCTGGTGTAAATGTAATTTATTACATCTTAATTGCTCTAAATGTAAATCTATGTCATTTTATAGAGGATCACCTCTTATATCTAATTACTCTCTCGGTCAGTATACACTTGACAGATTAGAGAGTGTCATGGACTTAGAAATTTTAATGCCCATGTTGCTCTCACTATAAATAAGGCTACTCAAACTCGTCGATTCGTGAAAAGATGGTCCAAAGAATTTGATGACCTCTATATAACTAAAATTCTTTATACTGCCATTGTCCGACCTATCTTAGAATATGGATCTTGTGTTTGGTCACCACAATATTCAGTACATCAAGATAAAATTGAGTCTGCACAGAAAAAGTTTCTTCTTTTTGCTCTCCGGGCGTTTAACTGGGCTCCTGGTACGGATCTTCCTTCATACGCAAGTAGACTATTACTAATTAATCTTCCATCCCTTACTAATCGCCGTATTATATTTGGAGTTATGTTCCTACACAAATTGCTTTTAGGATTAGTAGATTCTAGTGTTTTATTAAGTAATATTAATACTCGTGTTCCTTCTAGATTTTCGCGAAACTTTAACCCAATCTATCTTAACACATGCACCACTAATTACTTATTGCATGAACCTACAGAGTTATCAGTACAGAATTACCCTTAGAAAATAACAAAGATTTAATTCTTAACTTTTTAACTAATAATAATTAACATCGTTACTAATACTGATGATCTAAATGGGTTTTCCCAATTCTGTGCAACAAATGTTGGATCATTTTCAATTCAATTTTAATACTCCCAGCTTAAGACTTAAAGCTTAAAACTTAAATTAAAAATTTAAAATTTAAATTTAAATATAATTATATATTTTTAATCTTTAACTTTAATTTTATTTCAATTTTGTACCAAAATTTTTGGTCGACTGCTCATAGTTGACATTAAATAAATAAATAAATAAATAATGAACGCCAATTGAAATTGCTTTAAAAATATGCTATTACTAGCCAAACATTAGGTGATTACCCGAGAGACATTACATATTTCGCAAATATGCAAATACTTCTATTCTATTCTATTCTAGATAACTTACTACTCACACCTACAAGTATTTATTGTATTTCTTCTGCTTTTGTTTAACTTTTCATTCAAAGTTGAAGATTTCATATAACAATTTAAAATTTTTCTTAAATTTTCTTAAATTGATATAAGAATAAGAGAACTATGATTTAATATATATATATATATATAATTAAGTATGGTGCTATAGAGCGCGGGGGTTAAAAGCCATGCGCAATGGCTAAATACGTGCATGAGTATGTTTTAGTATGGCTGTATATGAAGGCAAACGGGCTCTCGCAGTCGGGTAAACTCGTCTACTGACTTCTTCCTTTTTGTAAAAAAGAAGCAAAGCGGAGCTATTGGACATATGCAAAATCGAAAAGTATGTAACACATAGAAATAATCATTGGAGACCCCATAAAATATATATATTCTGAATCAGGACGACAAGACGAGTTCATCTAGCCCTGTCCGTCTGTCCGTCTGTATGAACGCCTGTTTCTCAGAGACTATAAGAGCTAGAGCAACCAAACTTGAAATCTTGATTCGTTATGTTCGTAGGTTAAACAAGTTTGTTTTTGATTTTTCAATTTCCTCCCCTGACCCCCGCAATTTGAAAAAAACGATTATTAAGCATAATTTTCAACCGATCAAATTTATTTTTGGCACACATAGTAGACCATTCTTCATCTACGTTGTGAATTTCGTTAAAATTGAACAATAAACAGGGAAGCTATACAACATTAAGTACCGCGCTATAGAGCGTGGGGGGCTAAAAGGTGCGCGCAATGGCTAAGTACGTGCAGAACTGTGTGTATGTATGAGTATGTGTGTTTATGGCTTTATATGTAGGCAAAGGGGCTCTCGTAGTCGGGTACACACGACTACAGACTTCTTACTTGTTTTTTATTATTTTAATAAGGAATACGAGGTCCTCACAGACCTCTTTGTGTGCTTTATGACAAATTCTTTATTCTTATCCTTATGTGAATCTAATTTTGTAATTTTACTTCTTAAAACTCTTTCTCCAATCAATGGCAAACCAGAGAACCAAGATGATGGCTACGAAACGAGTGCTGGTGACGTTTTAACGCCAAATTCACATAGCTCCTCGACTCATTCAATAACCCCACAACAGCATTTTATGCAACATAGTAGTCTTGGACTAGCTAACACACAGGTTAAACATGAAGGACTAATTTCGGTGCCTAGCACTAATCCGAATTTAAACTCAAATCAAACTCAACATCAGACTCAATCAAATCTGTCAACGTCTAGAAGTAGCCCGCAGATACAAGCATCGCAGCGTTCTCTATCACAAAGTATTAACTCAACTGACCCAAATAATACATTGACTAATGATCCGTATAGCTATATGGGTGAAGAAATGAGAATCCTTTTACCAGTTGCTCATCAAGTAACAGATAACTCTAGTTATACCCCTGTATCCTTGCCAGTTTCATTAGGTACACCAGCAGCTACACCAGTAAGGTCACATTTCGATATGTAGCAATCTGAAATTTATTATATTAAACAACAACAGCAACACCATCAACAGCAGCAGCATCAACTCCATCAACAACAGCAACCAGAACAGATTTATCACAAAAACGATCATTTTGCAAAATCTCAGGATAGAGAATTAACTACAAAGCAATATCACGAGGCTGACAGTTTAAATTGTACAATTAATCCAAGATTAGCAGGACTCATGCCAAAAAGAAGAGGACGCAAAAAGAAGTTAGCTGGAAGCGAAAATATGCAAGCTTCAATACCATTACAATGGTTAGATTGTTTTATTGAGTAACATCCTATTTTCTGTTGTCTAATCCTTATATTTTACACAGTGTTGGCAGTGATGATGGACCTAGTAATATAATAACTATTAAGCCCAAGGAGCGCAAGAAGCACGATCGCTTTAATGGCATGTCCGAGGCGGATGTTATAAAACGCACAATTCCTGATCATCTATGTGACGGTTTGGATATCGTTATAGTGAGTTGTAAATTTCGTAAACTCTACATCATTCTTCAGTTTGTTATTTATTCTTACACACATTCTGATGACCTGATACCTATTGCATTGTGTAGGTTGGCATCAATCCAGGGCTTTCGCTGCATACAAGGGACATCACTATACTGGACCCGGTAATCATTTCTGGAAATGTCTCTATTTGTCCGGTCGTACACAGGAACAAATGAATGCCGATGATGATCATACACTACTAAAACATGGCATTGGTTTCACTAATACGAAAGGTTCTGCTGATCTCACACGTAAGGAAATTAAAGACGGTAGCCGTATTTTGCTGGAAAAACTTCAACGGTTTCAACCCAAAATTGCCGTTTTTAATGGAAAATTAATATTTGAAGTATTTTCTGGTAAAAAAGAATTTTACTTTGGTCGTCAACCCGATAGTGTGGAAGGAACTGACACCGTAAGTTATCATTCCAGTCCATAGACTACCACCAATCACAAATCACCTTGTAACCTTGTAGCTTGTAGTATATTTGGAGTGTTAATTGAGACTTGAATTCTATATAAGTATATATATATATTTCTATATAAATATATTTGGCCGTTGCGCTCAACTTCCACGTGCCGCCGATAAGGTGCCATTTTATTTGGCTCTAAAGAAGTTTAGGGATGTCTTGAATGGTTTAATACCGCATATGGAGGAAACGGATTGCGTTTTTACGGAACAGCGTATTAGGCAATGCTGTGAACAGGAGCACCAGCAGCAGCTGCAACAAGAGAACTTAAATATCTTACAAGTGGATAATAGCAATTGTAACGCCAATGCCAAAAATATGGAGCAACAATCCGAACATGCAACTAGTCATATATTTGGGGATATTCCAACAAGTGGTGGCAATATAGGGGAAGAAGGGGAAACAGTTACGAAGGTATTGCCACAATTTAATGCAAATCTATCTATTTTCAGTGGCAATGGGGAATCGCTGAAAACTTCTGCAGTAGGTACTATCGCCGAACACAGATATTTGAATTTGTTTGGGCAACAACGACCACATCAGTTACAACCCTCATATCAAGGGCAATCACAGGAAAAAAACGTGGCAGACCCAAGAAAATCAAGGGTCAAGAATTGATTGGTTCAACAAGTGGTGCTAAGATTCCAATGCAACAACACGATTTTAATAATATTTTAAATTTCTCAATGATTACAACAACAACAACAACAACATCAGTTGGTGTTAATACCTCAACTACAACACTATCCCCTGGTGCCAGTGAAACACCAACTAGGAAAAAAAGAGGTAGCTCCTAATTGCAGCTACTCATTGCATGGCACGCCGCCGGTGGCACACTTTGAACAGCAAACTCTGCATACTGCAACGGACCTGCAATTGGTAAACAGACAAACAATCGCTGTTTCTAGTGATACCCGAAAAAATGATGGTGGGGCCACATTTAGGTGAAACGCCACCTCCAAGCTCACCAAACATGTGCGCTGTTGTTGACTTTGAGCCACCAAACAATGAACCTAACCTTAAAATTAGTGGTAAGCCTCCGCCAGCACCAAAAAGTCTGATGAGCCAATTTTGCTTTGTCAGGAAGGTTATCAGCAGTGGCTTCCACCCAGTCGAAAGTTACATACACTGCAGTCATCACCTATTTTTCTCCAGACTCTTTATGCTCCAGGCCAACAAACACATTTATAGGCTCCAACACATCACTATACATCAGAACATTGGGAACGTTATGAAGAGCAAACTCACGATCATACCAGACAATATATGATAACTTCTTCAGAACAACAGCAGCACAAACACCAGCAATAGTCAAATCAACAACATCATGTTAATCTTATCCCACAATTGGTTACCGCTCAGTCAACGGATGTGTCCCGCAAAAGTCTATCTGGCTTAGAGTCTCTGGTTGACCAAATACCAGCAATTAATGAGCATGAAACTGTCTCAACAGAAACTGCAGCTGCTGAAAGTCGGTTACTACAACAACAGCAACAACAAAAAAATAATGCACAGTCCGACTCGAATACTTCGAACACCAATTTCTCTGTTACGAAGGGCACAGACAACAATAACCCTGGATCAGACCCCAAGAACAACAATAGTAATAATAGTAACAGCTTCCGCAAATAACAATACAGAAACGATACCATCAATACCATCAACGCTTTTGCATCCAAAAAAAGTTTAAAACTGAGAGAACGCTTAACGTGATCATCTATGCAATATTTAGCAATCTCCGGTTTTGCCGTAATTACTTAAATACTTAATATTTAAGTAAATATTATAATTTATTAAGATAACAAAAGACTTCGCCAATAAAACTTTTTTATAAGCATTAAGAATTTTATAAATATATATAATACATATAAAGTTTATGTAAGGGATAAAACTCTTAGTTTATAATTATTTATTATTATTGTGTATATTATAACGTATATATTTATTAATGTGTACAACAATTGGGTTCCGACTTTACTTTGTGAACGACTGACGACTTGCAACTTCAACTTTAATTGTGTTTAACCACAACATTCTCATGCGAACCACGATCAGTGACCCTCTAACTTAAATCTCTTCTTCTTCGTCGTTACCGCTATTCACATGGGCCACCGACAGTGCTTGCTACTCATCCTCTTACATTCGGCCTTCCTGACCTTCAGATGACAACAGACAATCTTTTTCTGCTATGAATCTCCATAGCTTCATGTTATCGGATGAAGTAGTCGTTAGATTTGGTCCCTCGACGTTGGGCATATGGGCCCAGATATTCATTGCCCAGCTTCCGTCCTGCCACAAATTGAGCCCTCTTTATGGCCACCAGGTGTACTTCTTCATACTAGTATTCTAGGCGGCGTTTCTTATCGTTTCTTTCTTGTATACCTGTTGCGATTGCTGGATGGTTTGTTTTGCCAACTGTCTCAATTCATCCTTCTCCGTGCCTTGAGTGTACATTTTAGTTCCCATCATTATCTCAAATGGCGACGACTTGGTTGCTGCATGCACATGTCAATTTATTGCCTTTTGTACCTCCGCGACATGCTTATACCACTTGGCTGGTTCATCTCTGGCTGCTCCCGTCGTAGTCCACACGTGATCATCTTTGTTCTCTTCCATGGATTCATTAAACGCATCAGATGTAACTGCTGAGCCTCGATGGCTTCACCACTTGATCACCTCTTCCTGGCCAGGTTACTTGGTAGGTCCCACATGATCAATTTCCTCTGAAACTTGCTTCTTAGCTGCTTCGCCTGCTTCAGCTGAAAGCGCGGGTGAATGCCGAAGCTGTTGTATCAACCCCTCAGCCAACATTTTTATTGGGCAGCACTTCGCGACTGTTGGCTTCGTCCGATGCTTTTAATCAGCTGCTCTTCCTCCTTCTGGTCTTTCGGGTCTATACCAAAACGTGGATGTACAGAAACATTGCACATATTGTCATATTTTACTTTTGACTCTTGGCTATCTTCATCTTTAAACAAGTAAGAAGTCTGTAGTCGAGTGTACCCGACTACGAGAGACCCTTTGCCTACATATACAGCCATACACACAAATACTCAAATACACAGTTCTGCACGTACTTAGCCATTGCACGCACCTTTTAGCCCCCCACGCTCTATAGCGCGGTACTTAATGTTGTATAACTTCCGTGTTTATTGTTCAATTTTAACTAAATTCAAAACGTAGATGAAGAATGGTCTACTTAATATGTGTGCCTAAAAGAAATTTGATCGCGCGCTACCCCCCCGGGGCCCGTAATTCCACTTTTGATGATGTATAACTTCCGACATTTTTGATCAATCTTACCCAGATTCACAACATGGATCAAGAGTGGTCTAGTTATGATGCGTGCCAAAAATAAATTTGATCGGTTGAAAATTGTGCTTAGTAATCGTTTTTTTCGAATTGAAATTGAAAAATCAAAAACAAACTCGTATAACCTACGAACATAACGAATCTAGATTTCAAGTTTGGTTGCTCTAGCTCTTATAGTCTCTGAGAAACAGGCGTTCATACAGACGGACAGACAGATAGACGGACAGGGCTAGACGAACTCGTCTTGTCCTCCTGATTCAGAATATATATATACTTTATAGGGTCTCAGATGATTATTTCTATGTGTTACATACTTTTCGATTTTGCACATTTCCAATAGCTCCGCTTTGCTTCTTTTTTACAAAAAGGCAAAGGGGGTAAAAATGTGAATCCATCCTTGTCGGAATTCACCCGGAATTTTCTGATAAAATCATCTCCCAGCAGAACATCAGCATCTATGTGACGACTTGGAAGAAGTAAAAACTTTTGGTCCGTTTCTAGCTAATCGACAACAACTTTTGCGTTAAAACATCCTTCATATTTATTTGTTGCCCAATCCGCGTAGAACGTTTAACGAATTCTTCAATTCTATGTTATCTAACCGACTTACGACATTTTCTCTGATAAGTGTCACATTTGATCCGGAATCCACTAAACACTCTATCAGGACGCCATTTATTTTAACCGACTTTACTCGCTTTCGATTACCCAGCACGTTCACGATCCTCACTTTATTGGGGCTGTTACGCGAAATGTGACCCTCTTGATTGCAACTGAAACACTTTGTTACTGCTGTGCAATCTTTCCGCTTGTGCTCCATTGAGCCACAGTTAAAACAATGTTGTTTAGTTTCCTTTTCGACTGTCGGCTTTGCTTTCTGCTCCGTCTTTCTTTCCGCGACATTTAGGCGATCATATATATCGAATTCGTTCTTTAGTTCTCTGAAAGACTTACAACGTAGCAAAGCGTATTTAAATTAATTTTTAATCTCAAGCCCGTTCACAATATATGAGATCACTCCCATGTCCTCTACGTTCCCCATTGCGGTAATTTTCCTCATCTGCAACATGTACTCGTGTAATGTCTCATCTGTTTTCTTTTTAGCCCTTTTGCCTTTTTGTAAAAAAGAAGCAAAGCGGATCTATTTGAAATGTGCAAAATCGAAAAGTATGTAACACATAGAAATAATCATCGGAGACCCCATAAAGTATATATATTCTGAATCAGGACGACAAGACGAGTTCATCTAGCCCTGTCCGTCTGTCTGTCCGTCTGTATGAACGCCTGCTTCTCAGAGACTATAAAAGCTAGAGCAACCAAACTTGAAATCTAGATTCGTTATGTGCGCAGGTTATACGAGTTTGTTTTTGATTTTTGAATTTGCTCCACTGACCCCCGCAATTCGAAAAAAACGATTATTAAGCACAATTTTCAACCGATCAAATTTATTTTCGGTACACATCATAATTAGTCCATTCTTGATCAATGTTGTGAATCTGGGAAAGTTTGATCAAAAATCTCGGAAGTTATACATTATCAAAAAGGGCGTTATTGGGCCCGGGAGGGTAGAGTAGTGCGCGCAAAATAAGAGCTAAAGCAACGAAATTTGGAACGTAGATTTGTTATGCTCGTACGCTATACGAGTTTGTTTTAGATTTTCGAATTTTCTCCCCTGACCCCCGCAATTTGATTATAAGGTACAATTTTTAACCGATCAAATTTCTTTTTCGCACACATATTAAGTAGACCATTCTTTATCTACGTTTTGAATTTCGTTAAAATTGAACAATAAATACGGAAGTTATACAACATTAAGTACCGCGCTATAGAGCGTGGGGGGCTAAAAGGTGCGCGCAATGGCTAAGTACGTGCAGAACTGTGTGTATGTATGAGTATGTGTGTGTATGGCTGTATATGTAGGCAAAGGGGCGTTCGTAGTCGGGTACACTCGACTACAGACTTTATACTTGCTTTGTATAGAAATTCACAAGATGATCAAGAATGGTCTAAATATTGTGTATGCCACAAAGATATTTGATTGATAGAAACCGTGTTTTTAGCCCCTTTGCCATAAAAAAGAGCGAAGCGGAGCTAATGGAAATGTGCAAAATCGAAAAGTATGTAACACATATATCATCGGAGACCCCATAAAGTATATGAATCTTGATCAGGACGACAAGACGAGTCGATCTAGCTATGTCCGTCTGTCCATCCGTATGAACGCCTGTTTAATGAAAAGTAAATTTAAAATCTAGTTTTGTTATTTTCGTACGCTATACGACTTTGTTTCAATTTCCTCCCCTCACCACCACAATTCGAAAAAAAACAAGTAAGAAGTCTGTAGTCCAGTGTACCCGACTACGAGAGCCCCTCTGCCTACATATACAGCCATACACACACATACTCATACATACACACAGTTCTGCACGTACTTGGCCATTGCGCGCGCCTTTTAGCCCCCCACGCTCTATAGCGCGGTACTTATTGTTGTATAACTTCCGTGTTTTTCGTTCAATTTTAACGAAACTCACAACGTAGATGAAAAATGGTCTACTTAATATGTGTGCGAAAAAGAAATCTTATCGGTTAAAAATTGTACCTTATAATTGTTTTTTTCGATTTGCGGGGGAAGGAAATTTAAAAATCAAAAACAATCGTGTATAGCGTACGAACATAAAAAATCTACGTTCCAAATTTCGTTGCTCTAGCTCTTATTTTGCGCGCACTACTATACCCCCCCGGAGCCCATAACGCCACTTTTGATTATCTATAACTTCCGAGATTTTTAATCAATCTTACCCAGACTTACAACATCGATCAAGAATGGTCTAATTATGATGTGTGCCAAAAATAATTTCATCGGTTGAAAATTGTGCTTAATAATCGTTTTTTTCGATTTGCGGGGGTCAGGGGAGGAAATTCAAAAATCAATAACAAACTCGTAAGACCTACGAACATAACGAATCTAGATTTCAAGTTTGGTTGTTCTAGCTCTTATAGTCTCTGAGAAACAGGCGTTCATACAGACGGACAGACGGACAGACAGACAGACGGACAGGGCTAGATGAACTCGTCTTGTCGTCCTGATTCAGAATATATTTACTTTATGGGGTCTCCGATGATTATTTCTATGTGTTACATACTTTTGCATTTTGCACATTTCCAATAGCTCCGCTTTGCTCTTTTTTTACAAAAAGGCAAAGGGGCTAACAATTATTAAGCACAGTTTTCAACCGATAAAATTTTTTTTGGCACACATAATAATTACACCATTATTGAACTACGTTGTGTTTCGTTAAGATTAATCAATAAACACGGAAGGGATACAACATAAGTATCGTGATATAGAGTGCGGGGGTTAAAATGCGCGCGGAATGGCTAAGTACGTGTACAACTGTGTGTATGTGTGAGTTTGAATGTGTATGGCTGTGTATATAGGCAAAGGGGCTGTCGTAGTCGGTAATACTCGACTACAGATTTCTTACTTGTTTTTTATACAGATGTATCTGTGATGTATCGTTTATTTGATATAGCTAGAGTCAAATAATTAAAATACACCAATGTCCAATGGGGCAACTTTCAAAATCTCGACAATTATTTTGATAAATACGCTGCCTTATAATATTTTTGATACGCATCAGATTTAAGAAAATTAGGTAAATTCCGTATTTAGGCAACAATCATGTATCACATACAGCGCCATCGAACCTCAAGGTGCCGAGAAGTTATTATCCGCGTGTTGAGACGAGATAATTGGTATTAGAGAAGTTAATAAACATAAGAGAAAACAGTTTTATATGTATATATATTTATTAATATATATATAATATATATACTTCATGTATTTATATTTGTATTTTATAATATTATAATATCTGCACATCTTTTGCCATTTCATTGTATTATAGGAACTTTTTAAATATGTTTTTTGTTTGTATTTCTTTTTTTTTGGTTTGTTTGCTTGTTTGTAAATTCTATGCAATTCTTGCAGTATTGCTGATAAAAAACTGTGATTATTACTTGCACTACCACACACATATACATATACATACATATTGAGTTTATTATTTATTTATATTAGTAAGTTATTTAAATGTAATTTTGTTAATGGAATAGAAAATAACCAATCAAAATGTGAATCAAATTAATACAGAAGAAAGAAATATAATAATCTGTCTTCTGGTATGTTTTCTTTAAATTTTGTGTGGGTAATCAATTAAAATATGATAGCGTGATATGTCATATGATCAAAAATACAACTTATCAATATCTTTACATACTGTAGATCTAAGAGTAGACTCAAAATTTTTATCATAATTTTTTGAATGCTCGTTTTATTATAAAGTTTTGGATAATAAATAAAACTTATGTATGTATATGTATATGTGTAATTCTGTGCATATGCCTATAAGTATCTTTCTTTATTTATAAATAGTATGCATAACATTTACATCTATTAACTGCGAGGTTTTTTCAATATTGGTATCATAGTTATTTGTGCAATTTTTATAATTTAATTTATGATAATTATAATATAAATATATTTTTTGTAATTTTTATATTGTTTTTTTATGTTTTCTTTGATATCGAACAGTATAATTATTTTACCCGATTGAATTTTGCCAATATTATTTATTGAATACGTGTATATACGCTTTCTTATGTTTAAAAGTTGTTTTTTTTTGTATATTAAATACTATAGGAACTTTTTAATTAAAGTTAGGCTTCTTTATTTCTTAAACATTAACTACAATTGTTTCATATTGTATATATATGTGTATATATATGTATATATATATATATATATATTAATGCAAATTCCAATATAAATATTTACGTTGATTTTAGATATACAGAATATATATATATATATATATATATATATATATACATATATATATATATTTTGTATATCTAAAATCAACGTAAATATTTATATTGGAATTTGCATTAAACCGCCCTTTAAAAATATCATGAAATTTTTTTTTATGTGTGGTACAAATGTTATATTTTAAACAATTTTATGCACATTAACTTAATCCAGTACAAAATACACATATATGCATATATTTATATAAAAGTAATCAAATTTTAATCATATAAAATAATCATTAGTAAAATTTAAATCTCTCAAGCGACAGTTAATGTTAATTTAGGCGTGAGTATGTTATATATAAAAAGTTTTTTTGTTTTTTGGGAAAAATCATTGTTTTTAAAATACATAACGGTATAATAGTATTGATCAGGTGAGCTTTAATACATTTTATAATCACTCAACGCTGCAATGGAAGCCTTAACCATTTGTATATGTATATATATAAAGCTCATGATCTTAATAATATGGATTATATTAATATAATAATAATAATAAAACGAAAATGTAATTATGAAATAGTTATGTTTCCTCTTTTTATTGCATTTCGCTTCTTAAAGTAACTAAAATTAATTTGATAAATAATAATACTTTTATTATTAAAATAACAATAAATAATATTAAGTAGCAGTAATAAAATTAATCATATCAATTTGTTTTATTTTGTAAATAATTTCAGAGAAAACTTACATACATAATTTCAGATATAGTAAACATACAAACACATACCGTACCTACATACATGCAATTCCACACTTACACTATTAGTGTAGGATAGAAATCAAATATATCTAAAATTTTTAATATTTGTTGTATTTAATAACATATAAAACTTAGTAGAATTTGATTATAATTTTTTTTCAAATTTAAATAAATTGGTTAAAAATTTGAAGCTTTTAAAATTAAATTAAATTAAATAAAAAACAAGCAATTTTTGTTTACTTTTAAGTGTGTATACATATATTTGCATTAATACATTTCAGGAATTAAGCCATTTATATCATGTTAATGTATATGCATGTATGTATGTATCTATTGCATACCTGTAAATGTTGGCATGTGGCTGAATTGCAAAGTAGAGTGTTGGCACAATTCTATTTATCATATGTGGTGCATATATACATATATACATATATGTATGTTTCATCTATGAATGTATTAACTTTGCAATATTTTTTGTCGCATACACGCAGACATATTCTTATACAACACGTGCTATAAAATATAAGCTATTAGTTAAGCATAATAATAAACGTAATTTATTTAATACACATTCCAAATATATATATATATATATATTATATATTATATTACTAAGGCTTTAAACTTGGTTTTTACATTCATGAATCGAAGTTAAGCAAAGCTTCTTTTTTTGGAAAGTGTTTAAAATATTCGGATGGCCGAATGAATTCTTTTTAGCAACAAACATAAAGAGCTCAGTTATATATATAAGTATACATTATGTGGCATTTCATTATTTAATGTTTACATTTGTTAACATTCTTCATTCTATTTCAATTCTTAAGTACTTAAATAGGAAAAACATAGGCATAAAGCAGTATAATGCTAGGAACTCAGTTTACATCTCTCTAAATCTAACGATCTTTTCTACATAATGTGCATAATATAATTGTCCAGATGACTATTACTACTCTACTCCTTTATGTTAATGCATAAAACTATTTAGCGACATGAAAATAATATATAGTTGATACATCAAACTTATGTAGACTTTAGGAGCTGCTATACGTAATATGGACATTGTTTAAGTATACTTAGAGTGAATACTAAGGGATTCACGATAATTATAATTACATATATCTCAATGTTATATATATATATATATATATATATATATATATATATATTATGACTAAATATATTTTGAATAGTTAGGAACACTTCCGCTTACTTTTGTATTTTTTTTTGTAATTAATTATACATATACGTATAATATATATATTTTGTAACATGAAAAAACATGCTTTTAATTTAGTTAAAATAGGAACTTTCGAGTTTTCATAGTTTGAGAATTTTATATGCATACTTATATATATATGATATATATATATATATATATATATATATATATATATATATATATATATATATATATAGGTCGACTCCTTGTCCCCCCACTTTATATATATATATATATAGGTCGACTCCTTGTCCTCCCACTTCCTCGTCACTGTACTCGCCTTACTTCCATTATTCTTCAATATCCAAGAATAATGACAAAATTTGTATGCCTGGTCCATTTATGCATTAATATGCATTACACTGAAGCTATAGTTATACAGTTATCTGTAACAATACATTTAATTTTCATAAATTTTTCTAGTTACTTAAAAAACTTCAAATTTAATACTTACGCACAAGAATCCATATGTAAGATACCTCTTATTAAAATGTTCTCCAAATTATTTACCACCTAGAACTGTGGAAAAAATTTATTTACTTATATTGTTATTTTAAAAGGAAACGATATTGTAATTATTAAACTTACACCCTCTTTATTATTATTTTTGATTATTAATATTATTAGAAATATTTTATGGATGAGTAGAAATTACATTATTATAACTTTGGTTATTGTTACAGCATTATTATTATTATTATTTTTTGTGTTTTTATTTATTCATTATTATTATTATTATTATTATTTTTGATTGTATATATTTTTAGTTTATATATACACATATATAGTTATACATTATAATTGTACTCTTTATTTCTGTTGTATTATAAGTGTTTTAATTTAATTTTTATAAATTTTATTATTTAATTAAATTATTAATTATTTATTTCTTGTAAATATTACTCAGATTAGCATTTAAATTGTCCCATTTGATATGGCTTATTGGGACAATTATAACCTGAAACTTTTCCTACCTGCCTATTTACTTGTTATTTAATTAACTAGTAGCAGTAGGTTTTTGTACTTTTTTTATAGTTGTTAATCTAGTTTTGCTTTGAGGAATCCATTTTCAAATTGTTAAAGCTCTAGTAAATAATACGGCATAGACTGCTTAAAATGTGCCTGCTCCTAAGACAGTTAAGATACTTCTTCTCTAGTTGGTAAGAATTGTATACTATGTCGTTCAGCTGGTTCTATGTATAATAATCTTTAATCTTCTTTAATCTTTAATAGATATATTAATATGTTTGAGATTTACATTTTTTCATAGATACATTCCCCCTTAAATAAAATTTATAATAAAATTTCTCTTTTAAAACACTATTTATATAAAATGTATTACATGATAAAAAGAAAATAACATATAATGAAAGGTAAATTAAGAAAAACAAAAACACAAAACAAATTATGTTTTAAGTGAGTCCAATAAATAATTTATTTTTTTCACAAATTTTTAAAAACCGAATATATATAATTTTTAACTAAAATATAGGTGATTATATAATACTCAGATAAAACATTGTTATTGTTTGAGGTCTGAACTACTCAAAAAAATAATAGTTTTAAATTCTTAGTATAAATAATATTATTGTATGTGTATTTTTATTCTCAAATAAATATATATATACAAATATGTGTTTCTATGTATTCGTACTACCAAATTAGTAAAATGTTTACACAAAGTTAAAGTAAAGTGGAATCTTTAAATAATATAAATTACTTTCTCTAATTCAATTTAGATTTCATGTTAGAACACTTTTAGCGTTTAGTGTAAACTGGAAGATTACAAATGTTTTGTCATCCGAAATGTCCTAATCCAATACATTCTGCTTATATATGTCCATATGTACGTGTTCATATGCATCATTGTGTATGTGCATACATTATATGTATACATTAAACACAACTAAATTTAACATAAATAAAAATAATTTGCGAGGCATAAAATAAGGTAAAATGTAAATTAAAATTAAGAGTTAATTGCATATATAATAATATTAATATTTATATATATTTATTATATTAATTTATGTTTATATATATTTATTATATTTATATATATAAATATACTGTTTTTATATTTGTCTTTGTATTGTTTAAAACAATATTGTGTAGTCTTTGACAATTCATGTTGCATTTATAGTATTATTAAAATAGTTCTTTTATATAATTAGTTTTAGCCTTCTTATACGCATCGAATCTGTATCGAATGTATGTGAATATATATATATATATATATATATATTGGGGTACATAGAAATGAAGATAAAAACTAATAAAAAAACATTTTAAGAATTCTTTTTAAGCAAAATATACTTTCCAAAGACAAGAAAATGATATAATGTATGTATAATATATATATATAATATATAATATATATATTGTTTTTATTTTTTTTATATTTATCTATCTATATTGGTTCTCTAGTGTAGTATATGTGTATAAATCATAGATACGCATTGTCACCATAGATCCAAAATATTCAAATTACGTATAAGTAGATTGTTCCACCATTCTTACCAGTGATGTGATTGCAGTGAAACAGCTGTTGCATTCTATCTCGATTCTTTGTATTTGCGTCGTTCAACACATCATTATCGTCGTCATTTTCTGAGACGGCAATATCTCCAGACATATGATGTGGGTGTGTTACTATAGCGGTATCCAATCCTGTTTCGTTTCCACTGCCGTTACTGTTCCCACTGTCATTGCCATTGTCATAAACAATATTAGATCGATCCATAACTTTATTAGCTGTCTTCATTGCTGTTGAGTCATCGAATTTGGACTTAGTTCCAATGGTGTTTGATACGTTGGAAACAACATGTTGCAGTAAAAATGCTTTGGATAGGTTAAAAAAGCGTTTCTCTCTGTCGGAATCGTTGTCATCACTAGTACTGCTATGGGCATATAGCTCATTGGTTTGCTCAAATAGCTCTTTCATTTTGCAAATATGCTCAACGCTAAAGGCGTGTTTTTGTATATCTACCTGTGTTTTATGACACAATTGACAGTCCTGTAGCGGAAGATCATGATCATCCAATGAGTTTGTCGAAATGGTTCTTGTCGCCTCCAGCGGTGTAACAGCGAGGGATCTGCTTTTTATGCAATTGCTATTGCCATTACTGGCTTCCTTGCTTCCAGTGGATTCATCGAAACTATTGTTGTCATCTGAAATGTGTGCGAATTGTCGCTGGTTACGTGATTTTTTATCCTTTGCTCGTGAATTTTGGAACCAAACCTTAAGTGCAGAAAAGTACTCAATTAATCAGCTTTTCCAAATCCGAATAACTCTGAATTAATATATAACATCAAGAAGATGCACCTAAATGCCCTAATGTGGCCTTATAAACACTACATTCTTTACTGTATTTAGTATATAATTAAGAAGCAGCAGCTTCTTTAGTTTGAGGAATTTCAGTTAGGGGAATCCTTTAGCACTTGGTTACAGTGGAACATAAGGAAGTTTATCCTGACATATCGCAGCTTGCTTCTTTTAAATTGCATTTCACTAAATAAAAAGAAAAATTAAATTTAAATAAATATAAAATTAAAACAAAAGAACAAAAGAACAAATTCTAAAATATTAAAATATTCAATATTCATTCATTAGCCCCCTTGCCTTTTTGTAAAAAAGAAGCAAAGCGGAGCTATTGGAAATGTGCAAAATCCAAGAGTATGTAACACATAGAAATAATCATCGGAGACCCCATAAAGTATATATATTCTGAATCAGGACGACAAGACGAGTTCATCTAACCCTGTCCGTCTGTCTGGCTGTCCTTCTGTCTGGCTGTCCGTCTGTCTGTCTGTCCGCCTGTTTCTCAGAGACTATAAAAGCTAGAGCAACGAAAATTAAAATCTAGATTCGCTATGTTCGTAGGTTATACGAGTTTGTTTTTGATTTTTGAATTTCCTCCCCTGACCCCCGCAAATCGAAAAAAAAGATTATTAAGCACAATTTTCAACAGATCAAATTTATTTCTGGTACACATCACAACTTGACCATTCCTGATCGATGTTGTAAGTCTGGGTAAGATTGATGAAAAATCTCGGAAGTTATAGATCATCAAAAGTGGCGTTATGGGACCCGAGGGGGTATAGTAGTGCGCGCAAAATAAGAGCTAGAGCAATGAAATTTGGAACGTAAATTTGTTATGCTCGTACGCTATACGAGTTTGTTTTAGATTTTCGAATTTTCTCTCCTGACCCCCGCAATTTGAAAAAATCGATTATAAGGTACAGTTCTTAACCGATCAAATTTCTTTTTCGCACACATATAAGGTAGACCATTCTTCATCTACGTTGTGAGTTTCGTTAAAATTGAACGAAAAACACGGAAGTTATACAACATTAAGTACCGCGCTATAGAACGTGGTGGGCTAAAAGGTGCACGCAGTGGCTAAGTACGTGCAGAACTCTGTGTATGTATGAGTATGTGTGTGTATGGCTGTATATATTCTTACTTGTTTTAATATGCACTTTCTAACAATGATCATATATTCTACATTATATTCTACATTACGGGAGCCTCTCTGCCCACGAACACAGACACACACACATATACAGAGTTCTACATGCCCCGCGCTCTATAACACGATACTTAATTAGCCCCTTTGCCTTTTTGTAAAAAAGAAGCAAAGCGGAGCTATTGGAAATGTGCAAAATCGAAAAGTATGTAACACATAGAAATAGTCATCGGACACCCCATAAAGTATACATATTCTTGACCAGGACGACAAGACGAGTCGATCTAGCCATGTACGTCTGTCTGTCCGTCCGTCCGTCTGTCCGTCCGTCCGTATGAACGCCTGTTTCTCAGTGACTATAAGAGCTAGAGCAACCAAATTCTAAACCTAGATTTGTTAAAACTAGATTTGTTATTTCGTACGCTATACAAGTTTGTTTTTGATTTTTGAATTTCCTCCACTGACCCCTGCAATTCAAAAAAACCGATTATTAAGCACAATTTTCAACCGATCAAATTTATTCTCGGTACACATCATAATTAGACCATTCTTGATCGACCTTGTGAATCTGGGTAAGATTAATCTAAAAGTTCGGAAGTTATACATCATCAAAAGCGGCGTTATGGGCCACGGGGGGGTATAGTAGTGCGCGCAAAATAGGAGCTAGAACAACGAAATTATTAAGCACAATTTTCAACCGATCAAATTTCTTTTTGGCACACATAATAATTAAACCATTATTGAACTGCGTTGTGTTTCGTTAAGATTAAACAATAAACACGGAAGTGATACAACATAAGTATCACGCTATAGAGTGCGGGGGTTAAAATGCGCGCGGAATAGCTAAGTACGTGTACAACTGTGTGTATGTATGAGTTTGTGTGTGTATGGCTGTGTATATAGGCAAAGGGGCTGTCGTAGTCGGTTATACTCGACTACAGATTTCTTACTTGTTCGTAATAAGTCAGAGAAGGAAATTCAAAAATGTAAAACAAACTTATCTAGCGTACGAAAATAACGAATCTAGATTCCAAATTTGGTTGCTTAGGCGTTCATACAAACTGACAGACAGACTAATAGACATACCGACATACACACAAATGGACAGGGCGGATCGACTCGGCTAGTCGTCCTGATCACGAATATATATATACTTAATGGGATCTCAGATGATTATTTCTATTTGTTACATACTGTTCGACTTAACACATTTCCATTACCTCCCTTCTTCCTTTTTTCAAAAGGCACAGGGGCTAAAAAAATAATGCATCAAATCTATATTACTTACTATGTGCAACGGGTTATACATTTTATGTCACACTATGTCAGTTGCATGAACAATCAGGTTCCAATAATTAGCATTGCAATGCCGAGAAGCCCAAAATCTTGCATTATACTATATATATATATAAATTGCATTGAACATGTAAAGTATGCAATGAAAACTATGCAATTGTGCAGCGTAGACTGGTAAACCCAACAGCATTATTTAGCCCGTTTTCATTTAACAAGTAAGAAGCCTGTAGTCCAGTGTACCCGACTAGGAGAGCCCCTTTGCCTACAAACTCAACTATAGACACACTTACTAACACATACACACAGTTCTGCACGTACTTAGCCATTGCGCGCACCTTTTAGCCCCCCGCACTCAATATTACGATACTTAATGTTGTATAACTTCCGTGTTTATGTTTCAATGTTAACGAAATTCACAACGTAGATCAGGAACAATCTTTTTAATATAGGTGCCATAAAAAATTTGGTCGATTAAAAATTGTGCCTTATAATCGATTTTTAGCCCCTTAGCCTTTCTGTAAAAAAGAAGCAAAGCGGAGCTATTGGAAATGTGCAAAATCCAAAAGTATGTAACACATAGAAATAATCATCGGAGACCCCACGTGTATATATTCTGAATCAGGACGACAAGACGACTTGATCTAGCCCTGTCCGTCTGTCTGTCCGTCCGTCCGACCGTTCGTCCGTATGAACGCCTGTTTCTCAGAGACTATAAGAGCTAGAGTAACCAAAATTTAAACCTAGATTTATCATTTTCGTACGCTGTGCAAGTTTGTTTTTGATTTTCGAATTTCTTCCCCTGACCCCCCCAATTCGATTATTAAGCACAATTTTCAACCGATAAACTTACTTGCACACTTACTAAATAGACCATTTCTGATTTACGTTGTGCATTTCGTTAAAATTGAACAATAAACACGAAAGTTATACAACATTAAGTACCGCGCTATAGAGCGTGGGAGCTAAAAGGTGCGCGCAATGGCTAAGTACGTGCAAAACTGTGTGTATGTGTGAGTATGTGTGTGTATAGCTATATATGTAGGCAAAGGGGCTCTCGTAGCCGGGTACACTCGACTAAAGTTTTCTTACTTGTTTACAAAAAGGCAAGAGGCTAAAAAGAAACGATAACCAATGAATTTGTGTAAAACTAAAAGTATTTGAGGGGTGTAACAGTCAGATAATCTATACTATATATATATAATTAATATAATTTTTATATATTCAAGAAAACTTTCATTATATATTCATAATTCGAGTTATTTATATAATAATAATTATATAAAATTTAGTTATAAACAAGTAAGAAGTCTGTATTCGAGTGTACCCGACTACGAGAGCCCCTTTGCCTACATATACAGCCATACACACACACATCCTCATACATACACACAGTTCTGCACGAACTTAGCCATTGCGCGCACCTTTTAGCCCCCCACGTTCTATAGCGCAGTACTTAATGTTGTATTACTTCCGTGTTTATTGTTCAATTTTAACGAAATTCACAACGTAGATGAAAAATGGTCCAAATGGAAAAAAATTTGATCGGTTAAAAATTGTACCTTATAATCGATTTTTTTAAATTGCGGGGGTCAGGGAAGGAAATTGAAAAATCTAAAACAAACTCGTATAGCGTACAAACATAACAAATTTACGTTCCAAATTTCGTTGCTCTAGCTCTTATTTTGCGTGCACTACTATACCCCCCCGGGGCCCATAACACCACTTTTGATGATCTATAACTTCCGAGATTTTTGACCAATCTTACCCAGATTTACAACATCGATCAAGAATGGTTTAATTATGATGTGTACCAAAAATAAATTTGATGGGTTCAAAATTGTGCTAAATAATCGTTTTTTTCGATTTGCGGGGGTCAGGGGAGGAAATTCAAAAATCAAAAACAAACTTGTGTAACCTACGAACATAACGAATCTAGATTTCAAGTTTGGTTGCTCTAGCTCTTATAGTCTCTGAGAAACAGGCGTTCATACGGACGGACGGACGGACGGACGGACAGACAGACGGACAGGGCTAGATGAACTCGTCTTGTCGTCCTGATTCAGAATATATATACTTTATGGGGTCTCCGATGATTATTTCTATGTGTTACATACTTTTGGATTTTGCACATTTCCAATAGCTCCGCTTTGCTCTTTTTTTACAAAAAAGGCAAAGGGGCTAAAAACCATAGGTTTTGAAGTATAGTTAAATTTATATTTTATGCTGTTCGTCAGCTATAAAAAATAACAGAATATTAAATATAAAATAAGATCAAAAATTTAAATATTGCTGTCCAACAGCTTATAATTTGTTTAAAACCGATCAAATTTATATGAACTTATTCCAATTAAACGATTTTTTATTTGTTTAAACACAATATTTTCTTATAAGCAATTTTTTGCATTTATGAAGCTAAATTTAGTTCTAAATAGTTTTTTATGATGTTTAAAAATAACATAATTTTGCATTAATGCAATATTTGCATATATGAACATCTTATATAGGATACATACTGTATACTACACATACTATACTAAATCAAATGGCTTAATCAATATCTAATATTTAACAAGTCTAAGAAAAATTAAAAATAACAATTGATATGAACTTACTTGGACAACACGCTTCTTAAGATTGACTTTTTTGGAAATCTCCTCAAGCATTTTACGACTAGGATTGGATTCGGTTTGATAGCATTCATACAAAAAATTTAATTGTTCTGGAAGTATTGTTGTGCGTAGCCTCTTATTTTGTTTAGATGGAGCATTAAGTACTAAGGATTCAGATAATGAATCATTCGCCTTAATAGCTCCAGTTAATGTTGTCACATTTTCAGCTTTTGGATTTGAATTATCATCGTCGTTAAATGTTAACATTTGTGAGTTATTCTCAATCATTGTGGCATCGAGAAAATCTTCTAGATTTTGATAATATTGAGATTTTTCAAAATTGTTTATCTTATTGATTCTATCGCTGGTATGTAGATTTGCATTTTGTTTCTCCTTACTCATTGGATCATCATCACTCTCAAGAATTTTTGGGTATAACAAACTAATCGCATTCATATTTGCATTTATATTCACATTTGCATTTTCATTCGCATTAGTATTATCATTTATGTTTTCACTAACATTAACATTTCCAAATGAATTTTTTTTTGCAAGTTTCATTAAATCATCAAACTGATTGATGTGATTGTTGTTTAGGTTTTGATTAACATTAATACTATCCTGTTTATTATTAGTACATTGTGTTGAACCTATACCATTTACTGATATATCGATATCATCATGAATTTCCCTTCTCTTGGAATTAGTATAACATAAGAAATTATCCGTTTTGACATTTAATTCCAGCGTAATATCCTGTGTATTTTCCTGTGAATTCTCTTGCCTGCCGACCGTTTTTATAATTTCATCCGTCGTCGCGCTCGGCTGCTGCGACGACGGCTGCAATCCTGCGCCATCAGGAGTTTTCTGGGGCGAGGCAATTAACTGAAAAAACTTTTTTGATTCATTCAGTTGATAGAATTGCAGTAAGAGCTCAATTGTTGGCTTTTTACTGGAGCTAAACGATGCCAGCTGTTCTTTTTTAGTTGTGTCCCCGTTATGATTTTGATAATATTTTAATAAATAATCATAACTGCTAACCTTTTTCAATTCGTTCTGTTGATAAAAGTTGCTTAAAAAATCAATTTCAAAATCTGTTTCACTACCTTGCTGTTGTTGTTGCATTAAAAACTGTTGCTTTAAATCATTATTTGTTTCATTTTGCAAAAAATATTGATTTAGAAACTCATATTTCTTATTTCCATGAAATTCTCCCATAGATGTGCCCTCCTCAGCATTAGATCTCTCCGAGCCCTCCGAGAGCTTTCTTTTCTTTGATGTTGGTCCTTGTTGTTGCTGATGTTGTTCTTGTTGTTGTGCTGCTTGTTGTAAACTATGTAGTATACTGCCAAAGGGTCCATATGTTGCATCAGACTGAGTGGCGGCAGCAGTAAATAGCGCCGGATTCATAAGATGTATTAATTGATGTTCCCGCAACAATTCTAGATGCTTAAACTGGAGATCACATTTGTCACAATCAAACTTGGGCAGACGCTGCTGATCCAGACTATTGCTACGCTCCCTTTGAGGTGGTGTTGGCGTGGTTGAGGGACTAAAATCGGTGAGGGACGAGGATTTGCTAAATAAATTCTGAGGCGGTGGCGTTGTCCCATATTGCTGTGTGTTAGAATGAGCGCCTGCACCTGCAGCAGCAATATTAACAGCGGCTGCCAAATTTTGTGGCGCTAAGCCCAATCCGGTCAGATTTGATGATGCCTGATGATGTACGTCCATTGATGAATTTGAATCTTCTGAGCTTAGGTTCTGTGCAATTTGCGCGGCAGCAATTTGAGCTTTCGCTGACTTTTTATTGTTTTCCTCCTTAAAACAGTGATTCTTTTGATGGCGTATAAGCTCATAATAACGCTGAAACACCAGGCTACATTTCTTACAGGCATAGTTAATATTTTGTTTTTTGGTTTCCTCATTTTCATATAATGAATTATTGGGCTGATTCTCATATATCTTTCGTTGTTTTTGTCGTGCATTCTGAAACCAAACTACAATGACACGTGGTGAAAGTAATAGTAATTTACTGAGATACTCAAGATCACTATCCTTTGGATACGAATTATTTTCAAAAAATTCTTGCAGGACTTTTATTTGATAGTCCGTGAAACGTGTACGATTTGCACGCTTACCACCAGATG
This sequence comes from Zygothrica quintamaculata, assembly GCA_037044455.1. Classification (NCBI taxonomy): domain Eukaryota; kingdom Metazoa; phylum Arthropoda; class Insecta; order Diptera; family Drosophilidae; genus Zygothrica; species Zygothrica quintamaculata. The sequence continues at coordinate 75,019 of JBAMBS010002485.1, read as the reverse complement.
TTGATGAAGACGAGTTAGATGAGTTCGAAGAGTTGCTTTCTAACTGAACAGAGGAAGCACCAGATAACAAAGCAGTTCCCGCGGCTGATACTGATCCCAAGCTGGTCTGTTTCTCAAATGATTTACCGCCAATTTGTAGTTTCTTTGGAGGACCCATGTTGCTACCCATATTTTCCAGTAGATCATTCATCGTACTATATATATTACTGGCTGTAACGCTGCTGGGAGTAGGTGGACGTGAGAGAACATCCGAGCTGCCACTTTCCGATTTAGTTTCAAAGCAAATAGGCTGTTGCTGGTGAAGTTGCTGATGCTGTTGATGATTTTGATATTGCTGTAATGCTGCCGATGACATAGCAGACGGTACTAAATGTTCATGCATCATACTATCAACATTATGCTGTGAGCAGCTCTCTAGAGCGTCGCTCTGCTGTGGTTTATTCAAAAAGCTAATTGCCTGCTGTTGTTGCTGCTGTTGTTGCAGTTGAAATTGTTTCTTGTGAAAATTTAATTCACTGGACAGCGTGTTATTATCATCCTCATGTGGTTCAGTCTTTATTTCAACTTCCAGGGGCAATGGTAATTCTGCCAAATCATCATGATCTGACTTTAGGATAATCATATCAGTTTGCGTTCTAAAATAATCGGATATATTTCCACTTGAATTGGCTGATGTTGGACGAGATGTAATTGATGACACCAAGGAAGATGTTAATCCTACGGATGCCGTTGGACTACTTTTGACAGCTGCTGGCGTTATCATCGAAACAGTTGGTACTTGTGTTGCTGTTGTAGCAGGAACATTTGGTGCAATATCATTTAGAGGTGTAACTTTTGTTTGTCCAGTTCTTTCATATTCCTCAAGGTTAAGTGTAGTTGATGGCGGATTGTTAAAGTTATACGGAGAGTCCTTGTTGCGTTGTCTCTCCTTAAACAACGTATTGCGGAACCAATGCTTCACAACCTATTAATACAGTTAATATAATTTTCAGATACAATTTATAATGATACGCCTTATTTTATTTAAATACCTTCATGGGTAAATTAGCTTTCTGTGACATCTCCATTATGCTCTCTTCACTGGGAGAATTGTTTATGTCAAAGTGCGCCCGTAAAATTTTTAGCTGATCGTCAGTGATGCGGGTACGAGCGCGTTTCTGATTATTAGTAAGCTGATAAAGAAAATTAAAAGAGAGAGGGAAGAGAAAGAGCGAGTGACCGTGGTGAATACAGAATATTACATAATACGATGTTTTCAGTCCCTTTGCCTTGAATAAGAGCAAAAGGGAACTAATGGATTTGTGCAAAATCGAAAACTATGTAAAAGGAAGAAATAATCATCGAAAACCTAATACAATATATATTCTTAATCAGGACGAGAAGACGAGTCGTTGTATAACTTTCGTGTTTTTAGCCCGTTTGCCTTTTTGTAAAAAAAGAGCAAAGCGGAGCTATTGGAAATGTGCAAAATCCAAAAGTATGTAACACATAGAAATAATCATCGGAGACCCCATAAAGAATATATATTCTGAATCAGGACGACAAGACGAGTTCATCTAGCCCTGTCCGTCTGTCTGTCTGTCCGTCTGTCCGTCTGTATGAACGCCTGTTTCTCAGAGACTATAAGAGCTAGAGCAACCAAACTTGAAATCTAGATTCGTTATGTTCGTAGGTTATACGAGTTTGTTTTTGATTTTTCAATTTCCTCCCCTGACCCCCGCAAATCGAAAAAAACGATTATTAAGCACAATTTTCAACCGATCAATTTTATTTGGCACACATCATAATTAGACCATTCTTGATTGATGTTGTAAATCTGGGTAAGATTGGTCAAAAATCTCGGAAGTTATAGATCATCAAAAGTGGCGTTTTGGGCCCCGGGAGGGTATAGTAGCGCGCGCAAAATAAGAGCTAGAGCAACGAAATTTGGAACGTAGATTCGTTATGTTCGTACGCTATACGAGTTTGTTTTTGATTTTTGAATTTCCTCCCCTGACCCCCGCAAATCGAAAAAAACGATTATTAGGCACAATTTTCAACAGATCAAATTTATTTTTGGCACACATCATAATTAGACCATTCTTGATTGATGTTGTAAATCTGGGTAAGATTGGTCAAAAATCTCGGAAGTTATAGATCATCAAAAGTGGCGTTTTGGGCCCCGGGGGGGTATAGTAGCGCGCGCAAAATAAGAGCTAGAGAAACGAAATTTGGAACGTAGATTCGTTATGTTCGTACGCTATACGAGTTTATTTTTGATTTTTAAATTTCCTCCCCTGACCCCCGCAAATCGAAAAAAACGATTATAAGGTACAATTTTTAGCCGATAAGATTTCTTTTTCGCACACATATTAAGTAGACCATTCTTCATCTACGTTGTGAGTTTCGTTAAAATTGAACGAAAAACACGGAAGTTATACAACAATAAGTACCGCGCTGTAGAGCGTGGGGGGCTAAAAGGCGCGCGCAATGGCCAAGTACGTGCAGAACTGTGTGTATGTATGAGTATGTGTGTATGGCTGTATATGTTGGCAAAGGGGCTCTCGTAGTCGGGTATACTCGACTACAGACTTCTTACTTGTTTTTATCCAATCTTAACGAAATTCACAAAGTAGATTATTCACAACTTGTATAGCGTACGAACATAACAAATCTAGATTTCAAATTTGGTTGCTGTAGGTCGTATAGAGTCTGAGAAACATGCGTTTATACGCATGTTATGTTATATTCGTAGGTTATACGTTATGTTCATAGGTTATACGAGTATGTTTTTGATTTTTGAATTTCCTCCCCTGACCCATGCAATTCGAAAGAATCGATTATTAAGCACAATTTTCAACCGATCAAATTGATTTTTGGCACACATCATAATTAGACCATTCTTGATCCATGTTGTGAATCTGGGTAAAATTGATCAAAAAATTCGGAAGTTATACATTATCAAAAGTGGCGTTATTGTGCCCGGGGGGGGTATAGTACCGCGCGCAAAATAAGACCTAGACCAACGAAATCTAGATTGGAATCTAGATTCGTTATGTTCCTAAGCTATATGACCTTATTTCAGATTTTCAAATTTCCTCCCCTGAGCCCTGAAATTTGAAAAAATCGATTATAAGGTACAATTTTTAACCGATCATTTTTTTTCGCACACATATTAACTAGACTATTCTTGATCTACGTTGTGAATTTCGTTGAAATTGAACAATAAACACGGAAGTTATACATCATAACGTACCGTGTTATAGAGCGTGGTGGGCTAAAAGGTGCGCGCAATGGCTAAGTACGTGCAAAACTGTGTGTATGTATGAGTATGTGTGTGTATGGCTGTATATGTAGGCAAAGGGTCTCTCGTAGTCGGGTACACTCGACTACAGACTTCTTACTTGTTCGCAATTAATAATAAGCTCTTTTTATTTGATATTGAAATGGATTCATTATGTGTCAACTTATTAGTTGGAATCACAAGGAAATATAATAATGATCTTTCCCACATACACAGACACAAAAACACATTATTTTAAATTTACAATTGGCCACCACAGAGTTGTACCCCAACGAAACTAGAATACAGGACGACCCAAATTATGTAGCTGCAAGCCTGGAATGGACTAAAGTCAAGAGCCGGCAACAACGAATTAGATCAGAAATCCTCAATGTTGTGAAGACTGACCCAAACCTAAAACATATAATTAGTGATGTTCAAGGCATCAGCATAACTCAATAGGAGCGATCTAGTTTTATAGCTTAATAAAAAGTCAGTGCTAAAAAAAGATTGAGGCTCGTGACCTTGACGACCTTGTGCCCAAGGAAGAAATCCTAGAAACGATATACGCAGCGACATTTACCTACGATGCAATAAAGAATATCAGAGCTGCAAGGGGTGGCGTTTAAGCCAACATTCTTATTCTTCCACTAGCCAAAGGCAAGAAAATAGGTAGAATTCGAATTGGCTGCGTTGTTGCTCACATTAAGTTGAAACTCTGGCCGAAACAATTTTTTTAATATCAGGAGTATGGCCACGATGCAGCGCGATACAGTAGCTCTACCGATCTTACTGGTATATGAAACAAATGCAGCGAACCAGACCAGATTGCCAAATGCATTAAATATGTTAAAAAGGGCAGCTATAAATGCCCAGCCTATCGTGAAGCTGTTTCCAAAATGAAATGATAAGATGAGATAACCAACTAAATTTTAATTATTCACTAGACATCTGAGAATCGAAGTTGCTATAATTAAGGAGCCACACCATGTGGAGTCCAGTTCCGCAGCAATCTGGGCCACTGACTCAAGCAAGAAAGCTCTGATTGTGCTCTGATGTGCGAGAAGCTTTAAAGGATTCATTCATTTGAAAAACGGCAAGCTGTAGGTTTATAGCTGTTAACTGGCACTTAGCCTTTAGATGATTTGGCTTTCGGAGAGCTAGATCAACCGTAGACGACATCAATATGGCTGTCGGCAAGAAAGGCCATTGAGGGCACCGGATCGTCTGTGTGATAGTCACGTTTGACGTTAAATATGTTTTTAATATGGCAAGGTGGAACGTCACTGAGGAGTTTTGATTCTTCAGGTCAGAACATCAGAAGATTTGTATTCACACCATGTTTTCGCTGAAGTTCCGAAAGGATCAGTTCTTGTTCCTCTATTATGGAACATGATCTACGATGGCATACTGCGGCTAACTTAGCCAACAAACACGCATAAAGATGGTTATGCAAACGATGTTGCCATAGTTACTGTTGGCTTGGCATTGGCGGTATAAAAAACTTAGGTATCTGGTCAGCAGCCGCAATAGAATCGAAACTGCGATAGTCTCGGTTGGAAATGCCCGAGTTTAATCCAAAAGATCGAATCGACATCATGTTGTCATACGAGATTATCATTTCGAGAACACCTAGACAAGTAAGAAATCCGTAGTCGAGTGTACCCGACTACGAGAACCCCTTTGCCCACAGACACAGACATTCAAACACATATACAAAGTTCTACACGCACTTTGAGCTGTTGCCAAAAAGATCGGTTGAAAATTGTGCTTAATAATCGTTTTTTTGCATTACGGGGGTCAGGGGAATCTAAAACATACTCATATAGCGTACGAACATAGCGAATGTAGGTTCCAAGTTTGGTTGCTTTAGCTCCTATACTCTCTGAGAAACAGGTGTTCATACAGAGGGATAGACAGGGCTAGATCGACTCGTCTTGTCGTCCTGATTAAGAATATATATACTTTATGGGGTCTTGATGATTATTTCTACCTGGTACATACATTTTTAGATTTGTCACAAATTCATTAGATCCCTTTTGGTTTTTTTTAAGGCAAAGGAATAAAAATTTACCTGATTGTTGCTTGAGAGATTTGAAGGATTAAAATTGGTTACCGTATCAGGTGTGACGCCGCTATTAGTTTGCTGTACTTCATGGGCGGCTATTGAGGATGAAGATGTAATTCCATTGTTTTGAAGAGCACCTGAGGATGTTGCGCTTGATGTTGAAGAAGCATTAGCTCCAAATATTAATGGTGGTGCAAGATTCATAAAGTTAAGCGACATCAAATGATGAAATTGCATTAGATTGAGCATGTCCACTGGACTAATAGGTATACCCGACGCTGCCGCAGCAGCGGTAATCTGCTGCTGCATTTGTTGTAAATTTTGTAGACTCTGAATTCCCTGCATGGGTTGTGGATTCAAACCTGCAAATGGAGCTGCGTTTTGTAGCTGATGCAACTCGGACATATTCCCAGGAATGACGTCCGCTGGCAGGCTCATAGCTGCATCCTGCTGTTGCTTAAATAAAGCTGCTGTTATAGCAGCAACATGTTGCTGCTGGTGTTCTGTAACGTTTGCTGGCGTATCAAGCAGAATAGGAGTTAAACATGGGGTTACATGCAATTGTTGCACTTCCTTAGATTGTGTATCTAATTGTTGAGAAGAACCACATTGCTGCGGCGAGGAGCGCTTTAAAGTATCGCTCGATTTCTTAACTGAAAAATTAATTTCAAATTAACATCAAATTAGAAGCAGGAATAATTAATAAGAACACTAACCTGAATCGGTACTAGATAGACCTGTAGTGAAATCAAATGCACTTTGGTCAAGTGGCTTGTCTGGTTCATTATAATTAGTACTTGGTGACAGATCCCTTGGACTAAAAGCCGTACATTCCGCCGCATGACACTGTTCCATATGTTTCTCCAGAGCCTGTGTACTACGGAAATTTCTTTGGCATACTGAACACTTGGTTGCATCTCGCATGCTGTGATACAACATGTGTGTAGTAAGTTTCTCCTGTGTCTTGAATGCCAAAGAGCACTGCTTGCAGCGATATTTATACACATGACGTTCAGATATCACTAGGCTCATGTGTGTATCCTTAAAATGCGCTATCATCGCTGGTAAAGTGCTAAAGGTCAGAAAACAGGGTCTACTAGTAAAGCTAACAGCTAGGCAAAGGTACTCGCTGTTTTTCATAGAATAATGTTGCGTTTGCTTGGCGTGTTGCAACAGTTGTTCCTCGTGTTTATAGCTTGTCTGACACTCTTGGCAACATATTCCATGCATACCAACGGCTGTAGGGACATTTGTGTTGTGTGTTGGGGTAATATCTTCGCCCACTTTGGTTTCTTCGTTACAATTTGTGCCAGAAGTTGCTGCTGCACCAGTTTCACCTGTATCATTCTGCCAAGTTTTCTGATCAACCAATTGCAAGAGGCGATCGAGTCCATCTCTGGTGACGCTGTGCACATTCATCAAATGAGCCTCAAGCAGCTTCTTCTTACTATATCCGCTGTCTAGGCATAGTGGACATGATACACCGGTCGGTTTTTGCTGCAGCTCCGTCTTTGACTGTTGTTGTACTTTATTGTGGTTACTTTCCGGGCCATCATTGTCCAAAACATCATCAGCATGTTTTGTCAACATGGGTTCATGGAGATCATCCAGTTGCTCGCGCTTAATCTCAGTGTTGTAATTAAAATCACTGTCGCCGTTACTGTGGCTCATGTTATTGATGGTACTAATGCTGTTGTCTTCATCAACACGTTCCACATTTACTTCCATCTCTACAGCCGTGGGCGTTGAAATAGATGTGGGTGTGCTGCTCGCATTACAGCGTTGAGCGGCCGCAAACGCAGCTGCTGCAACGGCTGTCTGAAATGCTTGTAACGCTGCAGCATTTGTTGGTATGGTAATATAATCATCTGTTTCAGCTCCAGTATGCAGAGTCTCAATATGGCTTTCCATGTCCTTTTTCGACTGTATAAAGTATTCACAAAGATTGCACTTATAAACCGTTGTGGAAGCCCTTAAATTAAAATCATCAATATTTGGTACCGGTGACACTGAACGCAGCGGTACTCTGCCACAAGGTGTCGAGCAGTTAGACCCGGATGCGGGCGAAAAAGTGTTTGTTTCTGTTGTGGACAACACACCAGCGCCCATTCCGAAACTACCTTCCGATGTTGTTTTAGAACAAGCAACCGTTGTTTGGTTAATTCCATCTTCAAGTATTACATCTAACGGTATTAAATAATATATTTAATATGTAATCTTAATTTGTTATAAGGCAAATAATAAACCCTACAATCCTCCGTTGGAGACACTTAAAGACAACAAAAAAAAAAACAAAAAAAAAACAAGTAAGAAGTCTGTACTCGATTGTACCCGACTACGAGAGCCCCTTTGTCTACATATACACCTATACACACACATACTCACATATACACACAGTTCTACACGTACTTAGCCATTGTGCGCACCTTTTAGCCCCCCACGCTCTATAGCGCAGTACGTAATTTTGTATTACTTCCGTGTTTATTGTGATTATGTATAACTTCCGAGTTTTTTGATCAATCTTTCCCAGATTCACAACATGGATCAAGAATGGTCTAATTATGATGTGTGCCAAAAATAAATTTGATCGGTTGAAAATTGTGCTTAATAATCGTTTTTTTCGATTTGCGGGGGTCAGGGGAGGAAATTCAAAAATCAAAAACAAACTCGTATAACCTACGAACATAACGAATCTAGATTTCAGGTTTGGTTGCTCTAGCTCTTATAGTCTCTGAGAAACACGCGTTCATACAGACGGACAGACAGACAGACGGACAGGGCTAGATCATCATGTTACATACTTTTGGATTTTGAACATTTCCAATAGCTCCGCTTTGCTTCTTCTTTACAAAAAGGCAAAGGGGCTAACAAGTAAAAAATCTGTAGTGTACCTGACTACGAGAGCCCCTTTTCCTACATACACAGCCATACACACACATACGCACATATACACACAGTTATACACGCACTTTAAGCCATTTCACGCGCTTTTTTGCCCCCCGTAGTTTATAACATTAAATTTAATGTTGTATAGCTTCCGGGTTTTTTATTCAATCAAATATTCGTGTATATGTTTCTGTACGTAAGAAAACGTATTTTTGTAGTGGGGTACACTCGACAACAAATTTCTTACTTGTTTAACATGTTAACGAACGTTTTGGATAAGTCTGAGAACCTGTACAGTATTCTTAAAATACCCATATATGCCTATATATACCCATAAATATCTTTATATATACACGTATTTTTATATAATATAAGAAAGAAATTGATGCCTCGTAAACGCCTTAGCCATACTTTAAGAAATCGTTTTAAAATATATATGTATAATGTAGTACTCATACGCACACATACACATACACACACATACATACACACATATTTTTGCATATACCATAATAATCCAGTGAAACCCCTTTGGCTAATCAATGCCTTTGATAATAGGAATGACCACAACAAAAGCAAAACCCTGGGCATTTACAAAGCGACAAAGGCTACGGTCATACAGTCTATAGTTCGACCTGAAAGGCAGGTCGCAGTCTTTTCTTATCCTGACTCTTTTTCGTCTCTCTCTCTCTCCTCTCTCTCTAGCTCTGTCTCTGTCTCTCTCTCTCTCTCTTTCTCTATCTCTATCTCTTCATGTCTTTGTCTGGTCTGGAATCGGTTTCAGCTGCGTTCAGTTAATTGTAAGCAAGGGTGCAGCCGTTTCTGAAGAGCCGACCGAAATGCGAATATATTTCAAATTCCATTACCAATTTCAAAGCAATTTCCATACAACTTGATTGCATCGAATTAAAAAGTCCGACATAAAATGAAAATCAGGACCTCGGTCATGTTTTTATTGCTAGTATCTGTCTCTTTGTTTGCGCGAGCGTGCGTTTGTGCGCGTAAATACAATGTTAAATAAAATAAGAAAGAAAGCTGTAGCCGGGTGTGCCTGACAACGAGAACCCCATTGCCAATATACAGTCACATACACACTAATATACACACATATACACTCGCTTCATTTCGCGTTACTTAATATTGTATAGCTTCGGTTTTTTAATCCCATCTCAAAATTCACAACATAGATTAAGAATATTGTGTTTAATAAACGTGTTTTTAGCCCCTTTGCCTTTTTGTAAAAAAAAGCAAAACGGAGATATTGGAAATGTGAAAAATCCAAAAGTATGTAACAAATAGAAATAATCATCGGAGACCCCATAAAGTATATATATTCTGAATCAGGACGACAAGACGAGTTGACCTAGCCCTGTCCGTCTGTCTGTCTGTCCGTTTGTCCGTCTGTATGAACGTCTGTTTCTCAGAGACTATAAGAGCTAGAGCAACCAAACTTGAAATCTAGATTCGATATGTTCGTAGGTTATACGAGTTTGTTTTTGATTTTTCAATTTCCTCCCCTGACCCCCGCAAATCGAAAAAAATGATTATTAAGCACAATTTTCAACAGATCAAATTTATTTTCGGTACACATAATAATTAGATAATATAATAATTTTTGATCGATGTTGTGAATCTGGGTAAGATTGATCAAAAATCTCGGAAGTTATAGATCATCAAAAGTGTTGCTATGGGCCCCGGGGGGTATAGTAGTGCGCGCAAAATAAGAGCTAGAGCAACGAAATTTGGAACGTAGATTTTTTATGTTTGTACGCCATACAAATTTGTTTTAGATTTTCAAATTTCCTCCCCTGACCCCCGCAATTTGAAAAAATCGATTATAAGGTACAATTAAGTAGACCATTCTTCATCTACGTTGTGAATTTCGTGAAAATTGAACAATAAACACGGTAGTTATACAACATTAAGTACCGCGTTATAGAGTGTGGGGGGCTAAAAGGTGCGCGCAATGGCTAAGTTCGTGCAGAACTGTGTGTATGTATGAGGATGTGTGTGTGTATGGCTGTATATGTAGGCAATGCGGCTCTCGTAGTCGGGTACACTCGACTACAGACTGCTTACTTGTTTGTAATGCGGGAGTCAGGGAAGCAAATTCAAAGATCTTAAACTAAGTCATATAGTGTACGAAAATAAAGAATCTGGATTCCAAATTTGGTTGCTCTAGCTCTTATAGTCTTTGAGACACCGGCGTTCATAGAGACGGACATACAGTGACGGACTGGACAAAATCGACGCGGATAGTCGTCCTCATCAGGAATTTTTATACTTTATGGGATCTCAGATGATTATTTCTACCCATTTCATACTTTTAAATTTTACACATTTCCATTAGCTTCTTTTCCCTTTTTTAAAGCAAAGAGGCTAAAAAGAGAGAGTAAGAGAAAAAGGGATAAGAGAAGAGACTAAGAAAAATAATACTATTTGTGCCTCTGCTTCTGTTGTTGATACTGCAATAATAAAGCGCAGCTGTTACCACTAGGTACCAGCAAAAACACCTACAATAGTCATCATCATGGAACGACCTATCTTGTCTTGCCAACACCGTCAACAGCACTGCAGCAACAGCAAAAAAAGTTGCCATCGGGTGTACTCGACTACGTTAACCCCTTTGCCTATATACTTAGATACACCACACACACACACAGTTCTACACGCACTGTAAACTGTTGCGTGCGACTTTTAGCCCCCGCGCTCGATACCACGATACTTAATATTGAATAACTTAAAGGCAAAGGTGGTTAAAAACAAGTATAGGCGCTATTGTAGGGTAAGCCCTACTACGAAAAACACTTTACACTTATTTACCAGCATACAGCTGCGTATACATATACGCGCATTTGTGAACGTACTCTATAATGTTAAGTGTTAAATAATTGCTTGTTTGTGTTTCACTAATTCCGTGATTATTATTTAATCGTAATAAATATTACAATATGGAATAATGTACGCAAAAAATAATTTTAATCGATTGGAAATTGTGTACAATAATCGTATAAATAGGGTGCTTTAGATATCTGCAATCATCTCGTAATGCGTACGTAAACTGGGGACTCACATGCAAATAGTAACCTTACGTCTAATAGTCTCTCAGAAACAGGCGTTTACACAGACCGACAGACGGACAGACAACAGACTGACAGGACTAGATCAACATGGTTCTTGATACTGATCAAGAATATATATTTTTTATCCTTTTGTAGTAATCCATTATCTCTATTTTCTTCTTTTTTCGTAAACCAAAGGAGTATAACTACGATGACGAATACGAATATGAATACGAATACGAATATATTACTTACTATAATTTTTTAATGACTGGGTATGGTACAATTATCAGCAAGTATACGTTTTGTGGCAATGGATAAAAATCCTAGATACCCTGTAGCCGGTTAACGTCGGTGTAGACTGCAATTTTGGATTTTATATGTGGACTTTTCTGACAAGCAACGAAGTGACGCAGGGCATCACAGCATTGCAAGTTTTGTGTTCTGTTATGTTATGTTCTGTTTTCTGTTATATGTTGAGTTGTGTGTTCTTTCGTGTCGTTGATTCGGCTCTGATGCACTGTGGTTAGGTGGTATGCCTGCGTTTATGTATCGCGCGATGCTGCATCTGTTATGAGTAACTCAACTTGTGGCTATGTATGTATCGGTATTGGTATTGGTATTGATTTAAATTTGGTTTTGGTATTGATATTGGTATTAGTATTGGTTTTGGTATCGGTACAGTATATACCGGCTATAAGCAAAACCTATAATGCGGGAAAATTTTTGCTTATATTCAATATTTTCTTTTAAGCAATCATGAGTAATATGCAAATACGTTGAATTTAAATGATTATTATAAAATAAGCCACACGGTAAGAAGTTTATTTAAATTTATATTTTATGCTGTTCGTCAGCTATATTAATATTAATATTGAATATAAAATGGGATCAAAAATTTTAATATTGCTGTCGTACAGCTTATAATTTCCTTAAAACCGATAAAATTTATATGAACTGATTCCAAATTAACAAATTTTTATTTGTTTATACACAATATTTTCTTATATACAATCAATTTTTTGCTTTTATGAGGTTAAATTTAGTGTTAAATAGTTTTAAGATGTTTAAAAATAACATAATTTTGCGTTTAACCAATATTTGCTAATAAACTGTACACCTTATAACCGATATGTACTGCACTGGTTTATGCAATTGAACTATGAGTACGTCTCTGTGGTTGGGGTTCAGACTCAAGTCAAATATAAGGCCGAGGCTGGTGTGGAAAAAAGTTTGCACGTTACTAATTGCAAATTCGATGGATACATATAATCGTTTTTGCATTCCTAAGTAATTTGTAATAATTTCCTTAAGGGTCAGCTACAGCGTATAAATCTCACAGCGCATATAAATCGCGAAAGAGCGAGGGCACGCAGTAAAAAATATACGTTCAAGGACAAGAAGGAGAACAGATTGGCAATGGTAGGGTATAGGAGTACAACGATGATGGTACACAATGATGACGATAATAATCGAGGAGTGGGGCTAAAGCAATTGGTCTGGTATCAGGGATTAGTATGACTTTCAAAAGAACTTCGACTGAGTTGTGACAATGTAAAATATATATATATAAATATTCCGTATTTACTTAGTCTTATTCCAGTATTTATAGTATATATAAGCATATTTGTATTTATATATATGTAAAAATTGATACTATAAATATTGGAATATGTAAATAAGCAAATAAGAAATCTATAGTCGAGTGTACCCGACTACGAGAGCCTCTTTTTCTACATTCACAGCCATACACACACACATGGCTACATACACACAGTTCTACACGCACTTTAAGGTATTTCGTGCGCTCTTTAACACCCGCACTTCATAACGTGATATTTAATGTAGTATAACTTTATCACAACATAGATTGAAAATGTTCCAATTAATATTTGTGCCAAAGAAAAAATTTGATCGGTTGAAAATTGTGCGTACGAAAATAACCAATCCAGATTTCAAACTTGGTTGCTCTAGCTCTTATAGTCTCTAAAAAACAAGCATTCATATGGACGGACTGACGAAAATTGCAAGATCGACTCAGCTACTCAGGGTTTCAGATGATAATTACTGCCTGTTACATACTTGTTGATTTTGCAGATTTCCATTAGCTCCTTTTTGCCTTTTTTAAAGACAAAAGGACTAAAAATATAATTATAGCTAATCATTTGATATGAATTTCTTTTACTTTGTTGATAAACATAAGAATCTAATACTGAAAAAAAATTCCTTAATTCGTAGAAGTTTCATATATTTTGGTTGTCTTTCCTTAATTGGTAAATACCAGGGTTGCCAATTAAGCTTTGAACTGTAAAATGCGGGAAAATTTGAAAAATAGCAAGTGAAGGGATTTATGTTATTTTTGAAGTAGCCGAGGCGGGTTGAAATTTTGAAGAAAAATTTTAACGGGGACCTTTTTTTAGTCCCCACAATAAACTTCGGTATAAAATTAGATTTCTTATTTTATACCGGTTCTAGCGTTCAATCCATAAAAAGTTGGCAGCACTAGTAAATACACTTACACAGAAATGCTAAAAAGGGCCTGGATTTGTATTCCTTAAAAAACTAAAAGTATGTAACAGGTTGAAATAATAATCTGACCCCTTATAGGGTATATACGACTAGTTGAGTCGATGTAGCCATGTCCGCTAGTCTGTCCATCTGTCTCAGAGATTCAAAGAGCTAGAGCTACCAAATTTGAAATCTAGATTGCTTAAATATATTTATATATATATATATATATATATATATACATAAGTTATTTTTTTATAATATATAGACATACCTTCGTTGCTATCCGAAAGCTCTTCAGATACCTTAAAGACATCATTTAATCCAAGCATTTCCAAATTTTCACTACGGCGTTGCAAGCAAACAAACTGGTCAACTTGCATGTGTCTTAAACTCTTAACATGTTGCATGATCTCATGCAGGTTTTTTGCCACAAAGTTGCACAGCTGACAAACTAAGGTTTTAGGTGTTGCTTGTGTCGTTAAGGGTTGTTCTTGGTCCTGAGCTTGACTCTGATCCAGAGTTGATAAACGACTCTTTTGTATTAAATATAGTAAATGCTGAAATATCATACGCATTGTGTCGTGTCGCATTTGCTGTGTGTGTAGTGATAGCTTTTGTATGGAGTTTGTGTGGAAGTCACAGCAATTGCACTTCAGTTGCACTACATTTGTGGTAAGTTGCGTGGTTGGATGATATTGCAGTTTATATTCGTTGCGGGCTCCACCCTCACGTATGTGGTTGATAAAGTTCAGTTTCTGCAAATGCTTATCCGTTTTACTGTGAAGCTGAAAGTTGGCTTTTAGATTCGTTTTGTAATTACATAAACGACATATATAGTTATTATTGTGTATGACCATAATATCGGAAGATGAGCTAGAGGATTGTCTCGAGCGATCGAACAGTAAATGTTGATTCAGTTCATCCATATTGTTTGTGTTAAAGCAATCGCATATAAGACAGCTATACAAAGCTGTTGGCCACAACTCTGGTAAAATGGCAGGATGTGCCTCCAAGGATTCTGCTGCTACTCCTGATGTAGTAGACTCAGCGCCTAATCCCAAACCCATTCCCATTGCTATGCCTTGTGCAAGCTTAAGGGGCTTGGGGGAAAATGAAAAGGACGATTGCAATTGGTCAGGCGTGCTCACTGGCGATGGAGTTGTGGGTGACAGTTTACTGTTAGTTGTTTGCTGCTGATGTTGGTGTAGACTAACCGCTGCTTGAGCAGCGGCAGCATTTTGCTGCAACAGCTGTATCATAAGAGCCTGATTATAAGCCAAATCGGCTAGCGCCACTTCCGGCCCTGGTAAGAAACTGTTTGCATTGCCTGTTCCTGCACCTGATGTTGCAGAACTTTGTTGCTGCTGTTGTTGTTGTTGTTGCAAAAAGGTAATTGCTTGTATATGCTTGATGTTGTTCTGGAGTACGCCCATGTTGTGCGTATGCTTCTCACTAGTCATATGAATGCGCAGATTGCGTGCCACAGAGGTTTCATAGCTACATATATCGCAACGAAATGAGGGCTTCGGTTTTATGGAGGCCGTTGAAGATATTGTAGCAGTACCCATTGTAGTAGCATTGACATTGCTACTACTGCTGCTACTTACTACATTTGCAGTAGAGGTGCAGGAGCTTATCACGCCTTGTTGCTGTGGTGTTGCCCCTTGTATAACTCCTTGTCCTGATGTGCTCGGTAGCATCATTTTTGCGCTAGCAGCAGCCGCTGCAGCCGCAGCTACCATATTCTGGGAACTATTCAGTTCCTGCATATTGTTAAGGTGCTTATCCGACTGCATATGTATAGAGAGGTTTCCTTTTGTTGTCGTCGAATAATTGCATATTTCGCAGCGGTACGGCTTGTACCCACAAGAATACGATTCTCCACGTGCAAGCCGCGGATGTTGTTGACCTATATATATAAATGGAAAATATTATATATATAAATAAAAAAGTAAGAAATCTGTAGTCGAGTGTACCGAGTAACTACGAGAGCCGCTTTGCCAACATATACAGCCGTACACACACATACTCATACATACACACAGTTCTGCACGTACTTAGCCATTGCGCGCGTCTTTTAGCTCCACGCGCTCTATAGCGCGGTAATTAATGTTCTATAACTTCCGTGTTCATTGTTCAATCTTGACGAAATTCATAATTTAGATCAGGAATAGTCTAATTATTACGATTGCGAAAAATAAATTTGATCGGTTGAAAATTGTGCCTTATAATCGATTTTTTCGAATTGCGGGGGTCAGGGGAGGAAATTCCAAGATCTAAAACAAATTCGTATAGCCTACGAACATAACAAATCTATATTCTAAATCTACCTCTTATTTTGCGCGCACTACTAAGACCCCCGGGCCCCATAATGCCACTTTTAATGATGTATAACTTCCGAGTTTTTGATCAATGCTACCCCGATTTACAATATAGGTCAAGAATTATATTTTTATGCTGTGAGCCAAAAATAAATTCAATCGGTTGAAAACTGTGCTTAATAACCGTTCTTTTCGAATTGCGTGGGTCAGGGTAGGAAATTCAAAAGTCTAAAAAAAACAAGTAAGAAGTCTGTAGTCGAGTGTACCCGACTACGAGAGCCCCTTTACCTACATATATAGCCATACACACACATACTCATACATACACAGAGTTCTGCACGTACTTAACCTTTGCGCGCACCTTTTAGCCCCCATGCTCTATAGTGCGGTACTTAATGTTGTATAACTTCCGTGTTTATTGTTCAATTTTAACGAAATTTACCATGTAGGTGAAGAATGGTCTACTCAATATGTGTGTGAAAAAGAAATTTGATCAGTTGAAAATTATACCTTATAATCGATTTTTTCAAATTGCGGGGGTCAGGGAAGGAAATTTGAAAATCTAAAACAAACTCGTATAGCGTACAAATATAAAAAATCTACGTTCCAAATTTCGTTGCTCTAGCTCTTATTTTGCGCGCACTACTATACCCACCCGGAGCCCATAACGCCACTGTTGATGATCTATAACTTCCGAGATTTTCGATCAATCTTACCCAGATTCAAAACATGGATCAAGAGGGTTTAATTATGATGTGTACCGAAAATAAATTTGATCGGTTGAAAATTGTACTTAATAATCGTTTTTTTCGATTTGCGGGGGTCATGGAAGGAAATTCAAAAATCAAAAACAAACTTGTATAGCGTACGAAATAACAAATCTAGGTTTAACAAATCTAGGTTTAAAATTTGGTTGCTCTAGCTCTTATAGTCTCTGAGAAACAGGCGAACGGACGGACAGACGGACGGACGGACAGACGGACGGACGGACAGACAGACGGACATGGCTAGATCGACTCGTCTTGTCGTCCTGATCAAGAATATATATACTCCGATGATTATTTCTATGTGTTACATACTTTTGGATTTTGCACATTTCCAATAGTTCCGCTTTGCTTCTTTTTTACAAAAAGGCAAAGGGGCTAAAAACTTTGAAAATCGGACTTGTTGCGCTTAAAGAGTTAAGGGAACACGCAAAATAGTAATCTAAATAAACAGATTGCTGAAATATTTAATGCCAATCCTGTACATCGTCTTACCGGCCAAGCAATATCCACAAGCGCTCTCTCCATCCGGATGTTTTTCCCGCATATGAATCTCCAGGGTCTCCTGATATTTGTAGTGCCAGTTGCATTGTGGGCACTTAAGGGTCTTGCAGGAGTTCCTTGTGGACATTTGTACGCCGCTATTAAGACGTGCTGAGCTTAACAATATTTCGCACCTGAGATAGATTAAAGAGATGAAAATACAGTATAAATTGTATCATGTGGAAAAATGCATATATATATATATATATATATCATTGCAATTGGTTTAATTTATATATATATATATATATATATATATATATATTTATATATTTATATTATATGTTATAATAATTAATGTGAATAGACTGAACTTTTTAACTTGAGTTTCATTTAACGACTAAAATAACGATGTTATATTATATCTAAGTATTATATTATTAAGTTAAACTTTTACAATCACTTTAATTGACAACGCACTTCTGTTTATAGGGGCTTTAATCTCAGCGTTGATAAATATCATTTAAAACAAATTAAAAAAACCAACAAACAACAACAAACGTCTTGTGCATCTATAAACTTATGTGTTCTGTGTCCTAATTATTTAATTTGTATACGAGACTCCACATAATTCTCATTGAAAATACACACAGTACCACTGGCACCCCACAAAGTGTTGATGAAATGAATGGACCCTCATTGCACCCTTCAAAGTACCCAGTATATAGTGTATATAAATTGGTACAATTGAAGCATACATACACATATATATATATATATATATGAAGTGAAATCATTGCAATTGGTTTAATTTATTTTAGTTAAACCGCCTTACGATAGCATCGTTTAACCAATCCCGGCAAACTTCTGTTCTCATTGCTCTTACCCTAGCCTTCGACAATGAGTTAATTAAGAGACGTTTATATATATATAAATATTTGTATGTATATAAATATATATTTCATATGTATATGTGTTAACTAAAATAAATATATATAAATCTGTCTTCTTGTTAAAAAAACGTTTAATAAATAATGTTTATTAGCCCCTTTGCCTTTTTGTAAAAAAGAAGCAAAGCGGAGCTATTGGAAATGTGCAAAATCGAAAAGTATGTAACACATAGAAATAATCATCGGATTATATATATTCTTCATCAGAACGACTAGCTGAATCGATCCGCAATTCGAAAAAATCGAATATTAAGAACAATTTTCAACCAATCAAATTTATTTTTGGCACACATCATAATTAGGCCATTCTTGATCGATGGTGTGATTCTGGGTAAGATTGATCAAAAAACTCGGAAGTTAGAGCAACGAAATTTGGAATATAGATTTGCTATGTTAGTACGCTATACAAGTTTGTTTTAGATTTTCGAATTTTCTCCCGTGACCCCCGCAAATCAAAAAAAATTGCAAACGTACTAATAAGACCTGATCTTCATTGTAAATTTCGTTAAGATTAAACAATAAACACGGAAGTTAAACAACATTAGGCACCGCGCTATAGAGCGTGGGCGGCTAAAAAGAGCAGTGGCTAAGTACGTGCAGAACTGTGTATATGTATGAGTATGTGTGTGTATGGCTGCATATGTAGGCAAAGGGGCTCTCGTAGTCGGGTAAACTCGACTACAGACTTCTTACTTGTTTTTCGCTAAGGATTTAGTTTAAGTTATATAGTGGTAATTTTTCTAGTTATTTAACCTTATTTTTAGATTGAGATAATTTAAACAAGTAAGAAGTCTGTAGTCGAGTGTACCCGACTACGAGAGCCCCTTTGCCTAGATATACAGCCATACACACACATACTCATACATACACACAGTTCTCCGCAGTACTTGGCCATTGCGCGCGCTTTTAGCCCCCCACGCTCTATAGCGCGGTACTTATTGTTGTATAACTTCCGTGTTTTTCGTTCAATTTTAACGAAACTCACAACGTAGATGAAGAATGGTCTACTTAATATGTGTGCGAAAAAGAAATCTTATCGGTTAAAAATTGTACCTTATAATCGTTTTTTTCGATTTGCGGGGGTCAGGGGAGGAAATTTAAAAATCAAAAACAAACTCGTATAACCTACGAACATAACAAATCTAGATTTCAAGTTTGGTTGCTCTAGCTCTTATAGTCTCTTGAGAAACAGGCGTTCATACAGACGGACAGACGGACAGACGGTCGACGGACAGACGGACAGACAGTCAGACGGACAGGGCTAGATGAACTCGTCTTGTCGTTCTGATTCAGAATATATATACTTTATGGGGTCTCCGATGATTATTTCTATGTGTTACATACTTTTGGATTTTGCACTTTTCCAATAGCTCCGCTTTGCTCTTTTTTTACAAAAAGGCAAAGGGGCTAAAAAGTTGAAATTAAAATTAAAAAAATAACGTTCCTTTCATTAAGTCAAAGAGTAAAGTTGTTAAATCGTTTGCACGTGCTCAACATCTCTCCGGTTCGATTTCTCACCTTTCTGTTTGGGAAAGTTGCTTTTTTTTTTGCTGTTTAGCCCCTTTGCCTTTTAAAACAAGAAGTCTGTAGTCGAGTGAACCCGGCTAAGAGAGCCCCTTTCCCTACATTTACAGCTATACACACAGTTCTGCACGTACTTTAAGCAGTTGCGCGTGCCTTTTAGACCCCGCGCCCTATTGCGCGATACTTAATCTTGTAAAACTTCGGTGTTTATTGTTCAATCTTAATTTTGTACGCTATACGAGTTTGTTTTATATTTTTAAATTTCCTCCCCTAGCCCCCGCAATACGAAAAAAACGATTGTTAACCACAACTTTTAACCGATCGAATTTATTTTTAATACACATAATAAATACACTATTATTGACCTACGTTGTTATACAACATTATAAATGCTGTTTTGGAGCGGGGGGTTAAGTGGTACGCGCAAAATATGAGCTAGAGCAACCAAATTTGGAATCTAGATCGTTCATGCTTGTACGCTGTACGAGTTGCTATTAGATTTTTGAATTTCTTTTCGTGAAACAAAAACGATTATTAAGTAAAATTTTCAACCGATTATAGTTTTTTTTTTAGCACACATCATAAAAAGACCATTGTTTACAATAAACACGGAAGTTATACAACATTAAGTAATCGTGTATTTGAGAGCGCGGTGGCTAAGATGCGTGCGCAATAGCTAAAAGTGCGTGTACAACTGTTTCTTACTTGTTTTTGAAATTTTAAGAAATTTTTTGAAAGAAAATGATGTAATTTCAATTTTATAATAATGTATAAAAATATTCATATTCTTATTAACGGTAACATTTGTGCTCCATTTTCATTTTATCCAAAACGGTAACATTTGTGCTCCATTTTTATTTTATTCAAAACAAAACAAAATACTGTTTTAAGTAAGACGTAGCTATGAATGTAATTATTTAAGGAAAGGAATAATTTGAAATTTATATTTAAATTCGGAATTTGGCGAAGCCTGATATGGGAATTGCGGATAAATAGGGTAGTTCCTATTATTTTGCATTTTTCGCCTTCTTTAGATTAAAGAATAAAAGTTACATCTAATTATAAGTTTTCATTGATAGAATTGATTGGTGGTAGTTATAATGTTTGACATATTCCTCCTAATCCCTAAAGGACGTCAGTTCCTTTTCCTACCAAAGCTCAATCTGATATAATCAGTATTGAAGACACAAAATTTATAAAAATAAGTCCCAAGCTTCATTTGCGTTTAAATGAACAATCGACATAGCTTTAGGCCTGTTACATATATAGCCAACACTACACTGCCTACTCCTATCCAATGGCGCCCTCTCTTGTGTTTTGTTGAATGGTGAAAACAAAAATTAGACTAATGAGTTATTGTGTTGCCAGTGGCTGTTGCATGATTCCAGACCTAAAAATGAATGAATCCCTTTGCGATGGTAAAGTTCAAACAACAGCAATAATAATTACGTATATTCTACCGAGCGATAGATGATATGGTACAAGGAATAAACCCTTTTCTGCATTGTCAGCACGTAATCAGCAATAGCACCCCTGCCGGAAACCCTTATGATGCCATATTAAATCCTGCCAAGACAATGCCAAAAAGCCATCCCTTATCCTTAATGTCTATAACATATGAACGGTTTTTGGCAATTGTATTCTCACGCTCAAATTGCTAATAGTATGCCTGAGTGATATAATTCCATATATATATATATATATATATATATATATATATATATATTCAAAATATATGCATAAACAAGTAAGAAATCTGTAGTCGAGTTTACCTGACTACGAGAGCCTCTTTGCCTACATACACAACGTGCACACACATTTGCTCACATACACACTGCTCTTCGTGTTATTTGTTTAATCTTAACGAGATACACAACGTAGGTCAATAATGCCAAAAATAAATTCGATCGGTAGAAAATTGTGTTTAATAATTATTTTAGCCCTGTCCGTCCGTCTGTCTGTCTGTCCGTCTGTCTGTCTGTCCGTCTATCCGTCCGTCCGTATGAATGCCTGTTTCTCAGAGACTATAAGAGCTAGAGCAACCAAATTTTAAACCTAGATTTGTCATTTTCGTACGCTGTACAAGTTTATTTTTGATTTTTGAATTTCTTCCCCTGACCCCCCCAATTCGATTATTAAGCACAATTTTCAACCGATCATATTTATTTTTGGCACACATCATAATTAGGCCATTCTTGATCGATGATGTGCATCTGGGAAAGATTGATCGAAAAACTCGGAAGTTATACATCATCAAAAGCGGCGTTATTGGTCCCGGGGGGGTATAGTAGTGCGCGCAAAATAAGAGCTAGAGCAACAAAATTTGGAATCTAGATTTGTTATGTTCGTACGCTATTCGAGTTTATTTTAGATTTTCGAATTTCCACCCCTGACTCCCGCAATTTGAAAAAAAAGATTCTAAGGTACAATTTTTAACCGATCAAATTTATTTTCCTAATCTTCGTTGTGAATTTCGTTAAGATTAAGCAATAAACTCGGAAGTTATACAACATTAAGTATCGCGCTATTGTACGTGGGGGGCTAAAAGGTGCGCGCAAAGGTTAAGTACGTGTAGAACTGTGTGTATATGTGAGTATGTGTGTGTATAGGTATATATGGACGTAAAGGGGCTCTCGTAGTCGGTTACACTCGACTACAGACTTCTTACTTGTTTTCGTACTGCGGGGGGCCAAGGGAAAAATTAAATAATTAAATATAAACTCGTATAGCGTATGAAAATAAGGAATCCATATTTCAAATTTGCTCTAACTTTTATAATCTCTGAGTAACAGGCGTTCATACAGACGGACGGACGGAAGGACATGCGTAGATCGACTCAGAAAGTCGTCCTGATCCAGAATATATATACTTTATGGAGTCTCAGATGATTATTTCTCCCTGTTACATACTTTTTGATTTTGAACACTTCCATTAGTTCTCTTTTAACTTTTTTAAAAGGCAAAGAGGCTAGAAATAGAATATCTTTACGAAATATTCAAGTTTTTATAAATTACAAAAGTCACGGGAAAATTAATTTTTTTTGGGTTCCTTGGCATAATTAAGAGTGACCAGAAATTTTTTAAAAAAAAATTGATTTTTTCTATGTTAAACAGCAATAAATTATTTTTTTTAAATGTGCCAATACACACTGGAAGATAATGGCTTCTAAATTTGCCTACATACACAACGGCTTTTATGTTGCAGATCTGCAACACTGCGCTATAAATGTTATTAGCTAACAACTTGGTCAATCAACGGCAATTGGAAATAATTGTAGTTTCAGATCAAAGTTTTAAAAGCTAAATATATTATTTTAATTAAAGAATTTCTAAAATTCATGAAAAATAATCTATTTTGCTTTTTAAAAAACCAGAAATGTAATTAAAACTTTTTATAAGTAATGGAAAAATGGGTCAATTTCAATTGATGCATGATATTTGGAAATAAGTGTATAGCTACCTTAATATATATTCTGTACTTAGTGTTATCAACCAAGATAGTAATTAACCCACGTTTAATTTTTTCTGGATTGCAGATAACGAGTAACAAATTATTTCCAACATGCAAAATATTACATAAATATATTTGATTTGAAGTTATATTGATTTGAGCTCAATACCGTGTTAAAGTACTAATTACTATTTTAAATGCTTACCGAGTACAATCAATGCCTTGAGGACGACCATTAATATGGTCGGAGCAGGCGCCGATGGTAAAGCTTGAAGCATTTGCATTACCAGTGACACTGGCTACAGATGATGCACTTGGCGAGATCGGCATGGAGCTGGACAAACCGCAACTGCTTGCGTTAGGAGAACGCTGAGGCTGTGCTTGTGATTGAGATAGAGATTGAGTAGGAAGCTGTGGAGTGCCTGGTGACTTGATACGATGCTGTATATCGATCAATTCACAGGATTTACAGTCGACACCTTTAAAATCTGGATGCTCCGGGCAATTGCTGGGGAATAGAGGGTGGTGATGTGTCTCTTCTTGCAATTGTCGTTGATGTTGTTGTTGTTGTTGCTGTTGTTGTTGCTGTTGTTGCTGTTGTTGCTGTTGTAGCTGTTGCTGTAGAAACTCTGTGAGTAATTTTACACCCCGCGCATTCTGTTCATTGGCCAAGACGGCGAGGGATGCATGAAAGGAACTAAGTTGTGCTTGAGCCTGGGACTCTATCGGTGGGTAGACGCCGCCAGTGCTAGTGCCAGTAGTTACATGCTGCTGCTTTATTGACAGTAGATGTTGGTGCAACATATCGCTAGCTATTGATGTTGCATCAGTATCGATTGAAGGTGTATCAGAGGCAGATGTTGACACTATTAAATTTCTAGTATCAGCATTACTTATGCCCGATACCGTTGCTTCTGCGTGAATGCAGCATTTCATTGACTTATCGTTACTTATATTATCAGTACTATTATTCTTCATATCCTCCAAAGGCGATGCATTTCTGGAGTTTATATGTGATGCCTCTTTTGTATCTCCTGTTGCCAAACGTATTGGCGATTGTTTTAGTGTTGATGCGAATGTAGAAGGTGTTGAGTTCGTAGGGTAATTAGTAGAAGTCTTTGTTGTTGCTAAACTTAAGGAACCAAATTTCACAGTTGATTTTACTGCTCTCACAGATGATATTGATGATGTTGATGGGACATCGATGACACCAGATGCCGTCATTGGCACAACCAGCATATTACCATCAGCGCCTCCATCACCAACGGCATCATGATAACTTTTATTATCGCCATCACCACCAACATCATCAACTTCCACGCTTTCGTCTGTGCGTGCGCCTTCACTTTTGCCTGTGTATTGTTGCAACTCATTCTGTTTTTGTTCATCGATTTCGGAATTATCGATATGCAATTGATTGGATGAAGCAGCTGACTCTGGATCAAGGAACTCTGTTACTGATGCACCTGCAACACTTTCATCAGCAGCAGCCCCACCCCCCACAGCATTAATATGCAGTGGTTGTAGAAAGGAAATCTGCGGGCTCTCATCCATATTACGTTGGATAATGGCACTAGAATATTCGCAATTCAGCAACTGCTGATCCAGTTCCTGTAGGTTGAGCTTGTGCTCAGTGTTTGCATGCAAGCTAAAGGAGTTGACGTTGCCAAACGATAGTTTGCATATAAAACACATCAATATCGACTTATATTTATGTGTCTTAAAGACATTTGCTGCATCCTGGCAATGTATGCTTGCATCGTGTGCAGAAACTACGCGAAAGGAATGGATTTTTGGGCTTAAATGGCAACCGTCAGTTATTGATATGCAATCCGTGTCGAAGTCGTTCCTTCTATTTTTGACTTGATTTCGCCCTTTATCATGCAAAAAATTTAAATATTTCTCTCCACTTCCTGTTTCCTGTTTACCGCAAACCGTTGACTTTATTTCAGTCGGTAACGGTGCTTGTGAGGGGGCCTGTATGGGTGCTAGTGTAGGTGTACCACCGCATGAACTTAAACTTATGCTGGACACTGTCGCATTACTTGCATCGATTATATACGTACTGCCATCAAGATTGTAAACTATTTTCCCATTAAAAGTTTCAACATCAGAACTGGACATTGGAGAGCCGTCATTAGCATTATTGGAGTGCTAATATACAATAACAGAGAAAGGAAAGAAATAAAATCAGTTAAAATATATTTTATTTAAAGTCATAAACCTTTAAAATTTACTTAATATAGATTCCTCAAATTTATATGTCTTTATTTAGAAGAATACATTCAGAGTAGAAGAATACATCTCAGAGACTCCGGTTGGGGTGAGGAAAATCAAAAATGTAAGCAATTTCGTATAGCGTACCAATATATATACAGTATATACCGGTTATATGTAAAACCTATAATGCATACAAATTTTTGCTTATATTCGATATTTCCTTTTAAGCGATTATGAGTTATATGCAAATACGTTGAATTTAAATGATTATTATAAAATAAACCACACGTTTAGAAGTTTAAATTTATATTTTATGCTGTTGGTCAGCTATAATAATATTAATATTAAATATAAAACGAGATCAAAAATTTTAATATTGCTGTCGTACAGCTTATAATTTCCTTAAAACCGATAAAATTTATATGAACCGATTCCAAATCTACGATTTTTTACTTGTGTATACACAATATTTTCTTATACATAATCAATTTTTTGCATTTATGAGGTTAAATTTAGTGTTAAATAGTTTTATGATGTTTAAAAATAACACAATTTTACATTTAAGCAATATTTGCATATAAAGTGTGCACCTTATAACCGACATATACTATGTATATATATATTTGTATATAAACATATATATATTATTTACAATATTAGGTCTACTATAATATACTAACCTTAATAATTAATAATAAATGAGCAGTGGACCTTCAGCTCGATACTTAATATATTTATATTATATATATATATATATATATATATATATATATATATATATATATATATATATATATATATATATATATATATATATATATGTAAATATGTATGTTGGGTCATGCATGTGTCTACTTTTAACAGACATCCACTTATTTTAATGTCGTTGAGCAGATACAACAACAACAATAGTAAAGAAAGCAACAGCAATAACAACACTGGAAACAAAGGTAAAATTCCTAACAATGAAAATTGTTAATAGGTAATTACTTGACAATTATCTGAAATGCGTTTTCAAAATGCTTTATAAATATTTAATGACAATCTGTGCTCTGATGACAACTTAAATATAGTGTCCCTAGGTATATACTTATATATATATAAATGCAGGCATGCCTGTATGTGTGTAAGATGTGCAGTCAATGTAACTGCAATTTGCATTTAAATAAATGTTGTTAAGATAAACATGCTTATAAGTAATTCATATATATGCATACAATTAGAACATATATATTTACACAAAACAATTAAGTACCCTGCTGTAGTTGTGTAGCTGACTACCAGAAGTCCTTTACCCCTGTTTAAGCACACACACGGTTCTCGACGGACTGTAAGCTGTTGCGCAATGGTCTTACCCTTCCCAAAACTAATGGCATTTCTTTTTTAAGCTCCCTTTAACTTTTGAACAAATTTAACAAGTAAGAAATTTGTAGTCGAGTGTTAACGACTACGAGATCCTCTTTACCTACATAGAGTCACATACACACAACACACAGAATCTAGCCATGTCTCTGTGCTGTCTGTCCGTATGTATTAAGGCCTGTTTCTCAGAGACTATTAGAGCTAAACCAACGAAATTTTAAATCTAGATTCCCTATTTTCGTACGCTAGAGAAGTTTATACCTTAATATCATTAAACATCACTTTGTGGAAGGCAGAGTGGGTAAAGGTCGCGCACAACAGCTTAAAGTGCATGAAGAACTGTGTGTATGCGTGTGTATTTTGTGTATGTGACTGTATATAGGCAAAAGAGTTGTCGTAGTCGAAAATACTCAACTACAGACTTTTTACTCTTATTCTCTTATAGCTTGCAGATTAGATGATTTTTTTTTACATATTACATTACATTACAAGACGAGTTGATCTAGCCATGTCCGTCCACCCGTCTGTCCTACCGTCCGTCCGTCCCACCGTCCGTATAAACGCCTGTTTCTCAGAGACTACAAGAGCTAGAGAAACCAAATTTTAAACTTAGTTTTGTTATTTTCGTACACTATACGAGTTTGTCCCCCGACCCACGCAATTCGAAAAAAACGATTATTAAGCCAAATTGTCAACCGATCGAATTTCTTCTTGGCACACATTCTTGATCTATGTTGTAAATCTGGGTAAGATTGATCAAAAAACTCGGAAGCTACACATGATTAAATGTGGTGTTATGGTGCGCGGAGGGTTAAGTGGTGCGCGGGAGGTTAAGTGGTGCGCGCAAAATAAGAGTTAGAGAAACCAAATTTGTAATCACGATTCTTAATGCTTGTACGCTTTACAAGTTTGCTTTAGATTTTCGAATTTCCTCCCTTGACCCCCACAATTTGAAAAAATCGATTATTAGGCACAATTTTCAACTATTCAAATTTCTTTATATATTTCACATATATTCTTAAAACCATTATTGATCTACGTTGTACATTTCGTTAAGATTGAACAATAATAGAGGGAGGGTGATAAAGAGCTTAAAGTAGGTGCAGAACTGTGTGTATGCGTGAGTATGTGTGTGTATGGCCGTATATGTAGGCAAATGGGCTCTCGTAGTAAGGTACACTCGACTACAGACTTCTTACTTGCTTCAAAAGACGAAAGGTACAAATGAAATTCGGGTAAAAAAGGGATTTATGCTAAAGAACTGGCAGACAGAATATGAAAATACAGTATATACCGGTTATAGCAACCCCTATAATGCAGTGAAATTTTTGCTTATATTCGATATTTTTTTTAAGCAATCATGAGTAATATGCAAATACGTTGTATTTAAATGATGATTATAAAATAAACCACACGCTTAGAAGTTTAAATTTATATTTTATGCTGTTCGTCAAAAATGAGATTAAAAATTTTAATATTGCTGTCCTACAGCTTATAATTTCCTTAAAACTGATAAAATTTATATGAACTGATTTGTTAATACACAATATTTTCTTATTTACAATCAATTTTTTTGCTTTTATGAGGCTAAATTTAGTGTTAAATAGTTTTATGATATTTAAAAATAACATAATTTTGCTTTTAACCAATATTTGTTTATAAACTGTACACCTTATAACCGATATATACTGTATATACTATTGAATAGTAGAGTTGCTATGTTTGTCCATGCCCAGCCCTTCAATACATGATAATTTATATAAAATAATAAATAATAATTTAATTTTATATAGAAAACTAACTCTAATAATGTGAAAATGTATTACAGTATATATCGGTTATAATCATTCCTAATTTATGTTGTAAATTTTGTTAAGATTAAAAAATAAACACGAAAGGTATACAACATTAAGCACCGCGCTATAGAGCGTGGGGGGCTAAAAGTCGCGCAATGGCCAAGTATGTGCAGAACTGTGTGTATGTATGAGTATGTGTGTGTATGGATGTATCTGAAGGCAAAGGGGCTCTCTTTGTCGGGTACACTCAACTACAGACTTCTTACTTGTTATAAATTAATTATAACAAATATATACATAGTATATATTTAAAATATATATCAAGTACTTTTATTAATTTTCGAAACATTTTTAATGCGCTGCAAAATCTGTGCATATGATTATGTATTCATTGTTAGGGTACAAAAACAAACCGTTACTATTCAGAATCATCGGACCTTGAAATAATAAGTAAGAAATGTGTAGTCGAGTGTACCCAACTACGAGAATTCCTTTGCGAGCTTACACAGTACTACACACACACATACACACGTATAAACAGTTTTACACGCAGTTTAAGACATGGAACGCGTCTCTTAGCCACCAACAATCCATAACACGATGCTTAATGTATATGTATATGTATATGTATATGTATATGTATATGTATATGTATATGTATATGTATATGTATATGTATATGTATATGTATATGTATATGTATATGTATATGTATATGTATATGTATATGTATATGTATATGTATATGTATATGTATATGTATATGTATATGTATATGTATATGTATATGTATATGTATATGTATATGTATATGTATATGTATATGTATATGTATATGTATATGTATATGTATATGTATATGTATATGTATATGTATATGTATATGTATATGTATATGTATATGTATATGTATATGTATATGTATATGTATATGTATATGTATATGTATATGTATATGTATATGTATATGTATATGTATATGTATATGTATATGTATATGTATATGTATATGTATATGTATATGTATATGTATATGTATATGTATATGTATATGTATATGTATATGTATATGTATATGTATATGTATATGTATATGTATATGTATATGTATATGTATATGTATATGTATATGTATATGTATATGTATATGTATATGTATATGTATATGTATATGTATATGTATATGTATATGTATATGTATATGTATATGTATATGTATATGTATATGTATATGTATATGTATATGTATATGTATATGTATATGTATATGTATATGTATATGTATATGTATATGTATATGTATATGTATATGTATATGTATATGTATATGTATATGTATATGTATATGTATATGTATATGTATATGTATATGTATATGTATATGTATATGTATATGTATATGTATATGTATATGTATATGTATATGTATATGTATATGTATATGTATATGTATATGTATATGTATATGTATATGTATATGTATATGTATATGTATATGTATATGTATATGTATATGTATATGTATATGTATATGTATATGTATATGTATATGTATATGTATATGTATATGTATATGTATATGTATATGTATATGTATATGTATATGTATATGTATATGTATATGTATATGTATATGTATATGTATATGTATATGTATATGTATATGTATATGTATATGTATATGTATATGTATATGTATATGTATATGTATATGTATATGTATATGTATATGTATATGTATATGTATATGTATATGTATATGTATATGTATATGTATATGTATATGTATATGTATATGTATATGTATATGTATATGTATATGTATATGTATATGTATATGTATATGTATATGTATATGTATATGTATATGTATATGTATATGTATATGTATATGTATATGTATATGTATATGTATATGTATATGTATATGTATATGTATATGTATATGTATATGTATATGTATATGTATATGTATATGTATATGTATATGTATATGTATATGTATATGTATATGTATATGTATATGTATATGTTTATGTATATGTATATGTATATGTATATGTATATGTATATGTATATGTATATGTATATGTATATGTATATGTATATGTATATGTATATGTATATGTATATGTATATGTATATGTATATGTATATGTATATGTATATGTATATGTATATGTATATGTATATGTATATGTATATGTATATGTATATGTATATGTATATGTATATGTATATGTATATGTATATGTATATGTATATGTATATGTATATGTATATGTATATGTATATGTATATGTATATGTATATGTATATGTATATGTATATGTATATGTATATGTATATGTATATGTATATGTATATGTATATGTATATGTATATGTATATGTATATGTATATGTATATGTATATGTATATGTATATGTATATGTATATGTATATGTATATGTATATGTATATGTATATGTATATGTATATGTATATGTATATGTATATGTATATGTATATGTATGAGAAACAGGTGTTCACACTGACGGACATACGTTACTAGATCGCATAGAATAGTCATCATGATAAAGGATATATGTACTTTATTAAGTTTGATGATTTTTTCACTGTATACACATTTTTTTTTGTACACAAATTAAATTAGTTTATTTTTTTATGTTTCAATCGCAAAGGGGTTTAAACTTAAGGCCGTTTTAATTAACATTTTCTTATATAATTTTACTAACTACTTTTTGTTAACGAAGATCGAACTGGTTGGTGGACAAAAATCGGCCATATAATAGATAAACAAATACATATATTTCCTGGCATATTTCTTTGATAAGTAATTGATAAAAAGATGTATGTATTTAGATTAATGGAAAAGAGATCTAATGGATTAGTTGAACTATCAAAAGCATGTAACAAATAAAAGTATCACCGATGCTATATATTTATTCATAATCAGCATCAAAAACTGGAGCGGCGCAGCCCTATCCATATGATGTCTGTTTGTCTATCTGTCTGTCCAAAAGACTACGAAAGGTAGTGCAACCAAATTTGGACCACTGCAAAATGGCGGCTATATATTTATATATAATTTTATTAACTGCACCATTCTTTATATATTTTATGCATTTCAACGGAAACTATGCAATTTTGTGTTTGATTCGTTAGGAGGTGGTGACGAGAGACTACTATATTCAGCACGCTACAGCATGCAGTGCATTCAAAACTGTGTAAATGTGTATGCTAGGTCATGGGTTTAGGTATATTGTATACCTAACAAAAGAATTTCGATTTGTTTTAATTAACTTTATTATAAATATTTGGTCGGGCTGTAAATAAGTACTCTATAAAATCTTATAGCAATAGGAAACTGAACTTATTTACCTCTTGTCACCTCATCAGAACATACATTAGATTCTACATATTATTATATAACTTATATTTAAACTCGTGTTGGAGTCAGAAACGAAGAACAACAAGTAATAGCATAAGTTATGAGTACAGAAATAATGAAAAAAAATGCACACAAATATCTATACTGTTCAGGCCTTTGACTTTAGAACTGACGATGTGCGTTGAGTTTTTGCATACCAAGCAACAAAACAGAAAACAGACAGAGGGACGGATAGAGCCATATCCAAGGGCACGACCATAGTGAGACCAAGCCCAAGCCAAACAACGCTAAGCCCAAAGCCAAGGCCACAGCAAACGCCAAAGCCACAGCAAACCCAAAGTCGAAGCTAAAGGTAATGGCAAAGTGTAAACTCAAAGCAAGTATAGCCAAATGGTTCTCGATGGTGGCGGTTGATATATCATGGAATTTTTATGTGGGTGTAGTGCTAAAGTAAGGTTCGTCTTACTATATATGTAAACCAGTTAAGGAATATGAATACAGATAACGATTCCACACACAAATAAAGACATACTACAAAAAAGCACGTGCAACTGAAGATACACCAATTGAAGAGATTGGAGAGAAAAGTAGAGAAGTGGTGATGAGCGGAGAGTAGTGAAGAGTAGAGGAGACTATTAAAAAAACTAAAAGTAATAACAATGTATTTTTCAACAAGGATAATTAAGTAATATATGACTATTACAGTAGTAGTTGTGTTATTCCTCTTATATTATTTAGTGAAAAGGAACAAGATCCACTAAAACAAGTATAGTGTAGATTACCTGATTTGTGTGTGTATTCTTCTTCAACCTTTAACTGCTGCAAAATTCGTCAAATAGCTTGAAGAATCCTTTTTTAATCAATGGAACTGAATATCCATGGTTATGGGAATAAAAATGGGCTTGAGGATACACCGATATAAGCACAGTATGTGCTAAGGTCATATATATTTACTTGTACATAAATACATATACACAAACTGAAACTTTTGAGTATGGTTGCACACAACTACAATACAGATGGTTTTATTATTTTTGAATGTGTGTCTGTGTAAGGCCTTTACTCAGAAATCGCCTTTGTTCTCCGTTTCAGCATAAAAAGTTTCGAATATAAAACAAAAGTGTCACTTACTGTTCAGCTTTGCCGACGTCAGTCTGAGCTTGCATTGTTTTGGTGTATACATGTATATAAATGAATGTATGCTCTGGATGTGGTCATTTGATTTAATTTTTTTTTATTTTGTGTTTCTGTTGTCTTGGGGCATCCACAAAAAGCTACACAATCATTCATTTCGGTAAGATCAATGGATCGATACGATACCTAGCAATGCGACAAAAAGGAAACCAAACAGCATAAGGAATACAATAAGGCAATACCCCTCAACTTTGGGCTGAGGTTTAAAAAGTAGCTAAAGCCGTGTCTGTGTACGGCATTGATGAACTGTTTTTAAATTTTTCTTTGTGGTCAAGTCGAAAACGAATTGCGAAAAGAAATAATAAATTTAATTTATTTTAAGCCAGTTCGCATCTTTTTTGAGTTCATTAAAAATTGTCGTGAATTGTTTTTAACGCATGAATATGTTAATGAATTATTGTTTACAAACAAAACTTTAGAGCCCTACTCTTTCTATGTTTTTGCCACTCTCTTTTTTCTTTGTATCTCTCTTTCCCTCTCTCTTTCGCTCACTCTCATACTCTGTAAATTCAAAAACACTACACATGTATAGGTTATTCTGTCAATACTCTTGCTCCTACGCTGGGAATAAAAGAAATCACTACATGGGGCCACTAATGCCACGTCACCGATTTATACATTATCGTACAGGTAAGAGTACGGACAAAGGATGTCTATGGGACACAAGCATAGAAAAAGTGTGAACCCATTGTTTCGGCACGTTAAATATTGACGACGTGATTGTAAGGTATTTAACACTTGCATCCTTTGCAGCATTTAGGAATGCGCTTAAAACCAATATATGTACACACATATATATAAATATATATATTTATGACAAAATTAATAGAAACGACATATGCATATAGCAAATAATCGCAAATTTTCATAATTTTGGCCAAATTTATGTCTCCTCACTTTATATTTTTGGGTACATTTCGGCGGCGGTTGCTTAAGATTAATTGCATTTAGAAAACGACCTCTATTTTGGATATAATAATAGTGATTTTTAATCCCTTGGTCTTAAAAAAGATCAAAATGAATGGATCTGTGCAAAATAATATAAATATATATAATAAATAAAATAATTATCAGAGACCCCATAAAGTATATATTTTCTTAATCAGGACGACAAGACGAGTCGATCCGTCTGTCCGTTCGTCCTTCCGTATGAACACCTGTTTCTCAGAGAATATAAGAGCTACAGCAACCAAATGTAAAATCTAGATTTCTTATTTTCATACGCTATACGAGTTTGTTTTAGATTTTTGAATTTCCTACCCTGACTCCTGCAATACGAACAAGTAAGAAGTCTGTAGTCGAGTGTACCCGACTACGAGAGCCCCTTTGCCTACATATACAGCTATACACACATATATGCCTTATTGTAAAAAGAAGCAAAGCGGAGCTATTGGAAATGTGCAAAATCCAAAAGTATGTAACACATAGAACTAATCATCGGAGACCCCATAAAGTATATATATTGATCTAGCCATCTCCGTCTGTCCGTCTGTCCGTCCGTCCGTCTGTATAAACGCCTGTTTCTCAGAGACTATAAGAGCTAGAGCAACCAAATTTTAAACTTAGATTTTTAATTTTCGTACGCTTTACGAGTTTGTTTTTGATTTTTGAATTTCCTCCCCTGACCCACGCAATTCGAAAAAATCAATTATTAAGCACAATTTTCAACCGATCTAATTTCTTGTTGGCACACATCATAAATAGACCATTTTTGATCACCATTATGAATCTGGGTAAGATTGATCAAAAAACTCGGAAGTTATACATTATTAAATGTGCCGTTATGGAGCCCGGGGAGGTTAAGTGGTGTGCGCAAAATAAGAGCTAGAGCAACCAAATTTGGAATCTAGATTCTTAATGTTCGTTCGCTTTACAAGTTTGTTTTAGATTTTCGAATTTCCTCCCCTGACCCTGCAATTTGAAAAAAAACGATTATAAAGCACAATTTTCAACTAATCAAATTTCTTTTTGGCACATATATTATGTAAAGTTTTATTGATCTACGTTCTGAGTTTCGTTAAGATTAAACAATAAACACGGAAGTTACAAAACATTAAGTATCGCGCAATAGATCGCGGGGCCTAAAAGGCTTAAAGTACGTGCAGAACTGTGTGTATGTGTGTATGGCTGTATATGAAGGCAAAGAGGTTCTCGTAGTCGGGTACACTCGACTACAGACTTCTTACTTGTTTTTTTTTTTTTGGTAATGAACAACAAGTTTGTTAATCTATCAATAATGCTGATGGTTCGTTCCCATCGACTGGTATTTACATCGTACGCAGCAGTCAGCCATTCATAATTTTCAAAAAAATCAAAAGAAGGAAGGCAACCAAACGAAAATGAAAAGAAAAGCAATGTTATTTATAATATCAAAATTCCTTATAGTATGTAGGATGGATGTGGTCTGTTAATGTTACTTCTTATATTTGGCATTAGTTAAGGCTGTGTGTTTGTGTGTCTGTTTTGTCTCTTGCAATCGCCCTTTATTTGCAATGAATAGCCATTGTCAGATTGAATCTGGTTGTACACACATACACAAACAATTACATACATACATATATACCTACTTACATTGTCCCTATTTCTGGGGACCAATATCTTTGCAGCAAAAAGTTAAAAGATGGAGATTAAAGAAGCAAATGTGCAGAGGGCGCACCACATTACATTTGAATCCATAAATTCATAATCATTCAAAAGATGTACACAATGGTGGCATAGCTAGCAAAGAAGAAAAGAATAAGAGGATAAAGAAGAAAACGAAGTAAACAACAGACAAGAAGCACAAGAGTCAGAGTGAAAAGTAATAATAAAACGAATTAATGCAGTAAGATGAAATAAGGAGAATATACACACACATAATATATATATATATATATATATGTGTGTGTATAGGTATATATGAACTGTTTTCTTTTACCTCCTGTTCTGAGAAAAGGATGCTGTATTCCAACGGACAATCGGCCAATGAACCGTGCGATGGCTAACTGCCAAAGACTATGGGTATAGTTAAAGCCAAGATGACACAGTCTGTGCACTCAGAAGTAACCAAAGCCAATCAACTCATTACAGGAACTAGGGATGCTTGGTAAAAGGGCACCAAGAACAAAATATATTCCGGTAACAACAAGAACAACAACGAAAATATGGCAACAATAATAACAATAGTCAACTCAAGGCGGTGTAAAATTTCTCTTTTACCTACGCGTTTATATATGTAGCACTTATGTTATTTATTAAAAACGACGATTAAGATTTTCTTTTCAACTTGATTAGCTAAAATTAATATAATGTGTTGACCTAATTATAAAGTTACAGGATCTTTAAATAAATATCTAATACTGAAACCATAACTCCATTATATTATCTTTATTTATCTGATTTACACGAATATCTTTGCCACCAAAATGCTTCATATATGTATATATATATATATATATATATATATAGTTAACTTACCAATTAAATATGTTGATGCATTCCTTCTATAAAAATACTGTTCGCACTAAAAATATAAAATTTGAGTTTAATAAATTAATAGATTTGTTTATTTATTTTATTATTATATTAATATCAAAGATATATATATATATAAAGTCACTTGCCCCATAATTTCAAAATCTTTATTTGCCCCAAGGCATACACATTTTCACATTTTATATTTTTAATCAGAAAATACTACGGCCAAACAGGGAATTGGCATACTCATTAAACGCCATATTCCTCATTCCCACAAAGTCCTTTAGTTCCCATACTCTGCTTCGCTATACAGATCCCTTCTGAGCCGCCAGTCAAGATTATCATTTTGTATATCGCTCCGTGTCAAGCTTTCCAAAGCAATGGTATATCTGATGTTATAAGACAAGTAGGGCCCACAAATTTTATTAGGGTTTAAACTCTTGAAGTCCCTTATGGGGCTCCCCTAAGGCAAAGTTTCGCGGCCACAAATTGGAGTGAATAGTTTGCAGCACAATTTGGTTGTTCTTAACAATGGTGGACCCACCCAATTTTTTACTTATAACACCTTTAGCCATGTCGACATAACTATCGCATCCCCACAAATCACCCATAGATGCGAATGGTCTATTTCTAAACAATTACACGGCAGTGATCATTTCCAAAGCCACCTTAACGTGTCTTTCGGGGTAAGTGCCAAAAAATTACTTCCCCCCTCTCCAAAAAAAATAGCCGATTCCGCAAATTAGAAAATTTTTGAAGAAGTTTGCCTGCAAGAATCCACAAGCTGGACCACTGGCTGCCTTAACCACCAAGTCGCCCAATTAACCAAATACATCCATTTTGCCGCAAACTGCAGCATCCCCCAAACCAAAAGCATAGGTTACAAAGCAAGGGTTCCAATGTGGAACAGAACTCTTTAAAGTTTAACAAATGACAAACAAAAGCTGTTTCATGAATTTAAACAGCACAAATGCGATCTTCATAAAATTAGTGCTATTGGCCAAAAGAGAATGTTTAAAAAATTTCATATCTAGAATTTCTCCATTCTCCTCACCAAAAAGAATCTGGTAAAACAATTATCCGAACTCCCCCCATTTCCATAAAATTCATTTAAGGTCCGTCCGGTTTTATTTCTTCCTCACACGATACAGCACATGTGCTATGCCGTTCGTGGTGTAGCTTATCTTCCAACACTATTTATTCAGAAACCTACATCCAACAAAAACAGATATCCCTCATCACTCTATACCAGCCGAGGTCAATATCGGCTCAAGCCAAACAATTGGACGGCACTTTCACAAAATTCGAACTTGAGCCTGCTCACCAGCGTGGAAGAGGCAAATGTCCAAGTGGGAATAGAATATTCTATCCAATGCTGCAACATCTGCCAATGTTCCTAAAAAGCGCCTTCTTTACATTTCAAACAATATGCTGAGCCATGCTTCTGTTCCCCATGCATGGACATCGTCAATAATTATTCCAATACTCAACCTAAACAAACCCGTACACTACACCACTAGCTATCGGCTAATCTCGCTTCCACCATGTCTCGGCAAAACAGTCAAAATATGATTTCACTCAGACTCATGTGGCACATAACGCGGTTTAATCTAATTTCACATCACCAAGTTGACTTTAAGCTTAAACAAAGCACATGAGACGCGTGGGGTTACATACAATTTTCAAACAATTTGAGCTCTGTGGTATTGGTCTTGGGTTTTTTTGGTTTGGTAAAAGCTTTTATGAGCAATCAATCTTTTCAAGTTCGTGTAAAAAATAGCACCTCCTTATCATACAAACTGTTCAGCGGCTTAGCTCAAGGATCCCCTTTATCAGTGGTGATGTTCATGATAGCTTTTGAGAAAATCAATAGCGTTTTGACGATACACAAAGACATATATATGTGTGTCAATTTTTCATTTTCAAAGACCACTGCGTATATTTACCGAAACAGCTAGAACCCCGTCTAAAGAAAATATACTAATGCTCATTATAATAGCCTTATAAATATTATATATCAATATGGTGCTAATGCTTTCAAAGGTCGACTACGGCTTGCCTATTGGTTGGTGTGCTTCGTTCCAAATAAAGAAGATACAAGCACCCTACCACTCTGCAGCCCGTCGATCTATAAATGCCTTTTCAACCTCACCTATCACATCCATCCTAACTGAAGAAAGACTTACTACAATCTCCGACAGAATCTTCCAAACCACAATGCATCTAATCCCTAAACTCTACTCAACTCCAAATAACCTTCTATCTAAAGACTTTTTAGACACATTCAACCATCGCTTGTCCATTTAGCACACAACTTTGACTATCAAAGCTGACCAAAAGCCTTATATATGCCTGGAGTCACCCTGGTCAAGCAATAAAGGATTAACATGACCCTGAGTATTTCCACCAAAAATACAATCTCCAGCTCCGAATTCCTCGCCCGATACCTAAGTGAAAAGGCTAGCCTATTGAACTATTGGTATACAGACGGATAAAAAACTACTATCTCAACCACTTTTGCGGTTGTCGATAGTAGTTACAAATCCCTCATCGGGGGATCTCCCTGCTCTACATTTACTGCAAAAGTTTTCGCAATTTTGCCAAATCTGCCAAATCGCAGCCAAAAAACGTGGATCTTATGTTATCCGCACGGACAGCTTATCGGTTTTCTCTGCTATCCAAAACCCAGATCACTTGGACCCAATCGGGGATATCCGAAGTTTAACATCCTACCATATTAAAAAATTACTGTTGTTTAGATGCCAAGACACCAAGGGATCCCAGGAAACGAAGCCGCTGACAAACCTGCAAAACACGTGAAAAAATCGCCGACACTACTCTTCACTGTCCTCAACTATAGAGACATAATCAGGGTCGTCAAGCACCACATTTGGAAAAAGAAAATGGATTTTAACGTCATGTGCTTAAAATTAATGCTCCCCGCATTAATACATAAACGAGCTTGCACCTCTTTCATCGGCCTGCGCATTGGACACACCCAGCTAACCCACGAGCATATACTCTCTGGTAATCCGAAACGTACCTGTCCGTTCTGTAATTACAATCTACACTCCGGTCACCTACTGGACACCTGTAGATATAAATAAATACCTTCGCAGTTTGGTTAAAATAATATATATAAAAAAGAAAAAATAAGAACAGTATATATAATTAGCATTTAAATTAATTAATCTTTTAAATCTAAAGAAAAAATTAACACAAATTGGTTTTTTTTTTTTTTTTTTTTTGCTATTATTATTAAGGAAGCCGAGGTCCTAAGACCTCTTTGTGTCCTTTTTGGTAAGAAATCTGTAGTCGAGTGTACCCGACGATACACACACAAACTCACACATACACACAGTTCTGCACGTACTTATCCATTGTGAGCGCCTTTTAGCCCCCTGCACTCTATTGCGCGATACTTAATGTTGTATAACTTCCGTGTTTATTGTTCAATCTTAACGAAATTCACAACGTATATCAAAATGCTCTAATTAATATGTGTTCCAAAAAAATTTCATCGGTTGAAAAATGTGACTTATAATCGGTTTTTTTGAATTGCGGGGGTCAGGAGAGGAAATTCGAAAATCTAAAACAAACTCGTATACCGTACGAAAATAACAAATCTAAGTTTAAAATTTGGTTGCTCTAGTTCTTATAGTCTCTGAGAAACAGGCGTTCATACAAACGGACGGACGGACATGGCTAGATCAACTCGTCTTGTCGTCCTGATTAAGAATATATATACTTTATGGGTCGCCGATGATTATATGTATGTGTTACATACTATTGGATTTTGCACATTTCCATTATCTCCATTTTGATCTTTTTTATGGCAAAGGGGATAAAAAACTATTTGAACGATTTTAAAGAACATCTGAAACTATTGTGCTGTTTTTAGACGATTCACAAAAAAGTAACAATTCAATAATGAGCATAATTTAAGGAGAGGTCTTCAAATTAAAAATAAAAATTAAAAAGGTAGTCAAACACAACACACATACATACACACAAAGGCAGTGTGAAAGTTGTATGTTTGTATAGTTAACTACAGGTGAAAAGAATTAGAGTGGATGAAGTAGACGAGAAGATTATTATTTGAATTGGGCCAAACCGGTTCCAATTCGCCTGCAATTAGGTAACTAACGGATGAAAAAGAACAAAATTTTGACGAAGTGATCGTTCAGTTTCAGTCGAGGTGCGTCAGACATATTATTATTGAAAAAGATGAAGCCGAAAAAAGGGATAACTTGAGAGTTGTCAGGATGCAGCCAATATCATACAAACTTTAGATGCTTTCTAATTATCTGTTATTATGTTAAATTTTCAAATTTGTTCTATTGTTTTTTATTTGTTTTATCGTTTCATCCTTTTCACTACTTGATCAACGTCTTTAACTATTTTATTTTAACAGCTATATTTGATCTTAATTTATTTCAATGTTCAAATATATAAATACTATATATGTAATGAATGTTTTTAATTATATAATGTAGAGTATAGCAGATTCGGCGTATAAACTTTGTTTATAGTTTATTTATCTTTATTTATTGACTGTCCCAGTATATTTAGGTTTTCTGGTTAGTCCCATTTTTTTTTATCCACCAGTAATTAAATATTAGCGTCACGTAATATATATATATATATATATATATATATTCTATGTCAAGCAATAATTTCCTACCACGCTCACACATACACATGACATTTGTGTCTGTGATGCACATACTTTTGGTCTTCTGAATCAAACACGAAATCAAGCTCAATTTTAATTCCATTTCCCAACCAAAGTGCAAACTCAAGGCCAGCCCGTATCCGTTCCATTTGTGCATGATCATGATCATTTTGGAAAGTAAAGCTTAAAAATAGAAGGTTCAATGTACAAAAAGTAGCAAAGACACATAATTCCAATCCCACAAGGTGTTAAACTATTTAAAATGCACGACGGTAACAAAATTACCTACGTATAGCACACACACACACACACACACATATATATATATATATATATATATATATATATATATATATATATATATACTTTAATATACTCAGCCCTAAGAAAGAAGCAAGAAAACGCGGTTGAAAGTGTCAATACAATAA
This sequence comes from Zygothrica quintamaculata, assembly GCA_037044455.1. NCBI lineage: Eukaryota > Metazoa > Arthropoda > Insecta > Diptera > Drosophilidae > Zygothrica > Zygothrica quintamaculata. Next base: position 33,213 of record JBAMBS010002485.1, on the reverse strand, counting down.
AATCTCATTATGTGAATCTTCCAGTAGACAATATGGAATATATGGCAGTAGCAGTTTCCCAATTTACAATTTCGTTCACTACTATTTTTACAGAAAAACAAGTAAGAAATCTGTAGTCGAGTGTACCCGACTACGAGAATCCCTTTACCTACAGACACAGCCATACACACACATACATACAGTTCTACACGCACTTTAAGTCATTTCACGCGCTTTTTAGCCCCACGCACTCATATCATTTAATCTCAAAATTATAAGAAATTTGCAATTATTTGCTGCATGGCTTTTCTATTATTTTTTTGTAAGTGTATATATAAGTAACTGTATATATATGAAAGAGAGCGTGTGCCTCCGTGTGTATATGAAATTATGGTTCAATTATTTATACTGAAATTTTTTTACTCATGGAGGTATTCGTAACAGTTTTCTTAAGACTTAACTAGCTTTCGACCTAACTAATTTCATACATCCCGACCACCTCCTGACATAAATAAAATATATTTCTCAAGATAATTTATGAACAAATAAGACAGCTGTAGTCGGGTGTACCCAATTACGAGAGCCCCCTTTGCTCACATGCACAGATATAAACACACATAAACATAGTTCTATCGCGCGATTTTTAGCTTTGCCCATCCACCAAACAAATTAGAAATTACTTGTTCGCCCTTTTGCCTTTCAAAAAGGGAGCTTATGGAAATGATCAAAAGAATGTTATAGGTTGATATAACTATCTGAGACCCCATAAAGAATATATATTCCTGATCAGGACGACTATTCGAGTTGATCTAGCTTCTGTTATATTTTTGAATTTCCTTTCGTGACACCCACAATACTAAAAGAAGTAACAAGTCTGTAGTCGAGTGTACCCGACTACGGGAGCCCCTTTGCTTACATATACAGCCATACACACACATACTCACACATACACACAGTTCTGCACATACTTTAAACCCTTTATCACCCGCGCTCTATTGAGCAATACTTAATGTTCTGTAACTTCCGTCTTTATGGTTCAATCTTAACGAAATTCAGAACGTAGATTAATAATGGTTTTAATAATATATGTGCCAAAAAGAAATTTGAATAGTTGAAAATTGTGCCTAATAATCGATTTTTTCAAATTGTGGGGGTCAAGGTAGGAAATTCCGAAATCTAAAACAAACTTGTAAAGCATACAAGCATTAAGAATCTAGATTCCAAATTTAGTTGCTAATCATGATGTGTGCCAAAAATAAATTCGATCGGTTGAATATTGTGCTTAATAATCGTTTTTTTTTCGAACTGTGGGGCTCGGGGAAGGAAATTCAAAAATCTAAAACATCGAATCTAGATTTAAAATTTGGTTACTCTAGCTCTTACAGTCTCTGAGAAACAGGCGTTCATACGGACGAACATACGGACATGGCTAGATCTTCTCGTCTTGTTGTCCTGATTCAGAATATATATACTTTATGGGGTCTCCGATGATTATTACTATGTGTTACATACTTTTCGATTTTGCACATTTCCAATAGATCCGCTTTGCTTCTTTTTTACAAAAAGGCAAAGGGGCTAAAAAAAATGACCACAATTTTAACCGATCAAATTTTTTTTTTTGAATAAATAACACGGAAGTTCATCAACATTAATTATCGCGTTATAGTACACGGGTGGGGGAGGGGCTAAAAGGCACGCACATCAGCTCAAAGTGTGTAGAAAAGTCTGTGGAGTCGACTACAGATTTCTTACTTGTTTTAAACAAATATTGGTTTAAGTCTACTTTATATATATTTGATATATATTTTATACTTAACACTATTGGAAGCATATCTTTTAGATAGGATATATCGGTTATTAAAGTGTCTTCTCCTAGTCTTTATACATTTTGAATTGTTCTTCCTCACCCACCACTTTTCTTATCATCCCTCGCTTTCTCTATTTAGCCCCTTTGCCTACAAAAAAGGCTACTTGGGGAATTAATGGATTTGTGCAAAATCGAAAAGTATGTAACACGTAGAAGTAATCATCAGAGACCACTTAAAGTAAATATATTCTGAATCAGGATGACAAGTTGAGTCGATCTAGCCATGTCCGTCTGTATGAACGCCCGTTTCTCAGAGACTATGACAGGTAGAGCAACGAATGGAATCTATATTTGTTATGTTCGTATGCTATACGAGTTTGTTTTAGATTGAATTTCCACCCCTGACCTACGAAGTACAGAAAACACGATTATTAAGCACAATTTTCAAGCGATTGAATTTATTTTTTGGTCACATGTGCTTAATAATTAAACCATTCTTGATCTTTCTTGTGAGTTTCGTTAAGATTAAATAACACACGAAAGTTATACAGCATTAAGTATCACGGTATAGAGCGCGGGTGGCTAAAAACCCGCGCAAAGGCTTAAAGTACGTGTAGAACTGTGGGTACGTGTGAGTATGTCTGTGTATGTAGGAAACGAGGCTCTCGTAGTCGGATACACTAGACTTAAGATTTCTTACTTGTTTTCTCTTCTTTTGAAACTTTTTTTTGTGCTGGTTTGTATTTGTAAATTTGTGTGATTGCGGGTGATTTAAAGCAGTAATTTTGACGAAGATGACTCGGAAAGCAATTTGAACAATAAATGCGGGAAACAGCGGAAGTTGTCGAGACGCCTTTTCACTCATAATTAAAAGTTATTATGTATAATTGCTAAAGGAGCTAAGATATGTATGTAATATATGTATATTTATAAATTTATAATTAGTCCCTTTGCTTTCAAAAAGAGCAAAAGGGAACAAATAGATTTGTACAAAATCTAAAAGTATTTTACTGGTAGAAATAATCATCAGTTACCCCATAACGTATGTATACTCTTGATCAGGACGGCAAGACGAGTCGATCTAGCCATGTCCGTCAGTCCATCCGTCCGTCTGTATGAACTCCTGTTTCTCAGAGACTATAAGAGGTAGACTTACCAAATTGGAAATCTAGATTCGTTATTTTTGAATTGATTGAATTTTTTTTGGCAACATATACATACGAATACATATATATATATATATATATATATGTATATATATATATATACATATATATATATATGTTTTGCTTTTACCCTTCGGGTGTATATGTATATTAAAATATACATAAACACACATAGACCTACCCATGCTTCGTTGCGTCTCAAATGAAAGAGCAACACGATAATGATTCGCCAATTTTATAATAATAACTCTTACAATTATCCTACTAACCACAATCATGGTCACATTAAAATAATAAAATTTGTTGAAAGTTTTAATTTCAACAAATTTGTGTACCATTATTAATTTTAATTGTATATAATAGTATATATGAGAGTCTACGTGAGTGTATATGTGCGTGTGTCTACTAATATGCGTATATTATAATCAATCTGTGGGTTCTGTTTTCCCTTAAATAATTTCCACAAATTTAAACATGCTACAGGTATTTAATAATTTAAAGAGTCCTATTTTTAATAAGCATAATAATAATATTTCGAGTAGTTAACTTGAAATTGATTGTATAAATTTCTATTGAGCGGAAGTAAATAAGAACACGGGTATGACATAAAATTTGATTTTAAAATATCAAAAACCCTCAGTGGTTGATGTAGGCCCAAAACAGTGATTAGTTTTCAGTATGTTAATTGGTAAGGAGCACTTGGACGCTCTTTACATCAGTCTTAAAACAGAGATAATTTCGATTGGGTCCTTAGCTGGACGAGTCATTTGTCTTTTGATACTGGCCAATCACGAGGCTTCTGCGCAACCCCTTCCTCCCTTTTTCCAGTACAGTTTTGGCGTCTATCTGCCAATTTAACCCCAACATATACAATGAGGGTGGCTGCCGTCAAACATTAACGATGACTAATTAATTTCCATCTTCGCCCTCTGCGACAGATATGGCACGAGTGTCTACCATTGGCTTATTTTTATTTATAAATAAGTATATATATATTGTATGTAGTTATATATATTTATATGTATGTATGTATATGCATGGTGTTAAGCTGATCATAATAGTATTAATATTTGGCACAAGCTTACATTATATAAGGAGTTAGAAAAAGGTAAAAGAAAATCAAGTAAAAAATCTGTAGTCGAGTGTAGCCGACTATGAGTGTCCCTTTGCCTACAGACACATTCATATACATAGTTCTACACGCACTTTACACATTTATACACACACTTTAAGCCATTTCGCGCGCTTTTTAACTCCACCCGCGCTTAAAACGCGATACTTAATGTTGTATAACTTCCGTGTTTAGCCCCTTTGCCTTTTTGTAAAAAAGAAGCAAAGCAGAGCTATTGGAAATGTGCAAAATCCAAAAGTATGTAACACATAGAAATAATCATCGGAGACCCCATAAAGTATATATATTCCTAATCAGGACGACAAGACGAGTCGATCTAGCCCTGTCCGTTTGTCTGTCCGTCCCGTCTGTATGAACGCCTGTATCTCAGAGACTATAAGAGCTAGAGCAACCAAATTTGAAACCTAGATTCGTTATTTTGTACGCTATACGAGTTTGTTTTAGATTTTTAAATTTCCTCCCCTGACCCACGCAATTCGATAAAAACGATTATTAAGCACAATTTTCAACCGACTGAATTTCTTTTTGACACACATAATAATTAGACCATTCTTGATCTAAGTTGTGAATCGGCGTAGGATTGATTAAGAAAAACTCGGAAGTTATACATCTTTAAGTTTGGTATTATGTGGCCCAGGGGGGTTTAGTAGTGGGCGTAAAGTAAGAGATACAGCAACCAAATTTGGTATCTAGATTCGTTATGCTCGTACGCTTTTCGAGTTTCTTTTAGATTTTCGAACAATTTTCAACTATTCAAATTTATTTTTGGCATATATATTACTTAAAGCATTCTTGATCTACGTTGTAAATTTCGTTAAGATTAAACAATAAACACGGAAGTTACAAAACATTAAGTATCGCGCAATAGATCGCGGGGGCTAAAAGGCTTAAAGTACGTGCAGAACTGTGTGTATGTGTGTTAATGGCTGAGTATGTAGGCAAATGGGGCTCTCGTAGTCGGGTACACTCGACTACGGACTTCTGACTTGTTTTTTGTTAAATCTTAACGAAAAACACAGCGATCTTATCAAAACTGGTCTAATTATTATGTGCCCCAAAAAGAAATTCGATTCAGTTGAAAATTGTGCTTAATAATGGTTTTTTTCGTATTTCAGTGGTCACGGTGATTATGGGGTATCCCTTTTGCTCTTTTTCAAGGCATAGGGACTAAAGAAATCACATGTTTTCCTATTTTTGTAATAGTATGACCTTGGTTTAGTTAACCGATTACTCTGATTATCAGAAAAGTAATTATAACTCGATTTCATTTTGATAGCACAAAAAGAAAATTTGTGAATGTGAATCAAAATAAGAAGAAAAGACATTTCTTGTTTTCTCTTTGTCTCTTATAATAAATAAGAAATACCAAATACTAAAAAGAATTATACAAAAATCTAAAAATTTTAATATTTAAATGTGCCATTTATATTGGAATTAATTAGATGTAATCACGAGTCTTGAAAATATTTACTGATATAGCACGATACATTTAATACCTTTAAACAAGTAAGAAGTCTGTAGTCTAGTGTACCCGACTACGAGAGCCCCTTTGTAAACATATACAGCCATACACACACATACTCATACATACACACAGTTCTGCACGTACTTAGCCATTGCGCGCACCTTTTAGCCCCACACGCTCTATAGCGCGGTACTTATTGTTGTATAACTTCCGTGTTTATTGTTCAATTTTAACAAATTCACAACGTAGATGAAGAATGGAGAATTATACTTAATATGTAAGCGAATAAGAAATTTGATCGGTTAAAAATTGTACCTTATAATCGATTTTTTCAAATTGCGGGGGTCAGGGGACGAAATTCGAAAATCTAAAACAAACTTGTATAGCGTACAAACATAAAAAATTTACGTTCCAAATTTCGTTGCTCTAGCTCTTATTTTGCGTGCACTACTATACCCCCCCGGGGCCCATAATGCCACTTTTGATGATCTATAACTTCCGAGATTTTTGATCAATCTTACCCAGATTCACAACATCGATCAAGAATGGTCTAATTATGATGTGTATCAAAACTAAATTTGATCGGTTGAAAATTGTGCTTAATAATCGTTTTTTTCGATTTGCGGGGGTCAGGGGAGGAAATTTAAAAATCAAAAACAAACTCGTATAACCTACGAACATAACGAATCAAGATTTCAAGTTTGGTTGCTCTAGCTCTTATAGTCTCTGAGAAACAGGCGTTCATACAGACGGACAGACAGACAGACGGACAGGGCTAGATAAACTCGTCTTGTCGTTCTGATTCAGAATATATATACTTTATGGGGTCTCCGATGATTATTTCTATGTGTTACATACTTTTCGATTTTGCACATTTCCAATAGCTCCGTTTTGCTTCTTTTTTACAAAAAGGCAAAGGGGCTAAAAAGATAAAAGGGAGCTAATGTAAATGTGCAAAATCCAAAAGTATGTACCAAATCTATATTCGTTAGGAAATCAGTAGTCGAGTGTATTCGACATCGAGAACCCCTTTGTCTACATACAGTCATATACACACAAATACACATACACAATCAACAGTTAAAAGTCTTAAACGAAAATATTCAACAAGTAGAACTCAACTTGATTATGTGTTTGTTTGTGTATGTGTACGTTTGTTTAGGTGTCTATATATTAGTCTTGTATATATATCCAATCCAATCCCCATATACATATATATATAAAAGAAAATAACAAGCTGTGGTCAAACATGTGAGATTTGCTTATGGAAAAGTAACGAACGAGATATCTCTCCATAAATGTTTTCGCGAACAGACCTTGAGAACATACAACAGATTTCCTGTAAAGAAAACAGAGTTCTTCTAATCAACTTATTATACTCGAAATGTTAAACGACAAGGCATTACTAAATTCATTAATTTTATTTAATATTAATTATATATATGCTTAATTGATCCGGAAGTGCTACCTTCTTGTAATACATCTCAGTAGTTACCAAATTTACTATGTTCGTTAGGCAATGTTAAGCAAACTTTAAATTTCGAGTATTAATATTTAATCATATACAAATACACATTCATATACATATACTTATACATATTTAAATACATATACATAAACATATACATATACATATTTATGTACATATACATATACGTATACATATTTATGTACATATACATATACGTATACATATACGTATAAATATACATATACATATACATATACATATACATATACATATACATATACATATACATATACATATACATATACATATACATATACATATACATATACATATACATATACATGTACATATACATATACATATAGATATACATGTAAATATACATATACATATACATATACATATACATATACATATAAATATACATATACATATACATATACATATACATATACATATACATATACATATACATATACATATACATATACATATACATATACATATACATATACATATACATATACATATACATATACATATACATATACATATACATATACATATACATATACATATACATATACATATACATATACATATACATATACATATACATATACATATACATATACATATACATTTTCATAAAACAAATTGATTTTAACATTTGTGGAAAATGTGGCTTAAACATGTCTGAGTTCTCAGCTATTGGTGCATAACGTCGCAGATGCTGTAATATATAGTTATATTTCCTTTTTAAAGTTTTGATCAAGTATCAAAAAATGATTGCGAACAATTGCACGAACTTCGAAATCTTTTGGTAGTCAATTATTCATTTTAGCTACTTTATTTCCTCTCTTACCTCTTTCAGTTAACATTGACAGCAAAGGAGTATATTGTTCTTAAACAGTTTACAGTATAAGTTAATAAATATTTAAATATATTTAATTAAAATTGCAATTTTAAGTTTATACAACGCTAGAAATAAGTATTCATAATGTGTGTTAACTTTTAACACTATAATCGTATATGTGGGGGTGGAGCCTAGCCACATCACATACCTAACCTGGAGTCGTGGCTGCTTCATTAGTCTGCGCCAATTAAGTCGGTGTCTGTAGCAATGGGTAAAGTTAATTAAAACAGTCCACGTCTATGTTGTGTGATAAGTGGGCGGGGGTCAAAGCGGGCGCTGGCTCACAAACAACCAATCAGATGATGCGGTGCGATGCGCCTCGGCTCAACTTAAACGCGACGCGACGCTGATTTTGCGAATATTCCACGCATATTGCACGCACACATACAAACTTAATATATATACATTCACATATTGTACATGTGTGTATACATATGTGTACATTAATAAATATATATATATATATATATATATATATATATATATATATATATACATATATTATGTATGTGACTTATATGTAATGTTCGGTGGGTGGCTTGATAAGGTGAATACAAACACACGCATATACATGCACATAGTTGTGTTGTTATGTTAAGATGCGGTAGAAGAGTAACAATGAATAGGACATATATAATTGCATATTTTTATTTATATATACATATATATATATATATATATATATTTATTAATGTACACATATGTATACACACATGTACAATATGTGAATGTATATATATTAAGTTTGTATGTGTGCGTGCAATGCGTTACCAAAAAGAAAGAGAAATTCATTTGCGGAATCATTAGAAACTAACGACACCAACAAAGAACATATATATATATATAATTTATAATTATCATATGTGTTTGTGTGTGTGATTTTATGTGTGCTACATGTGTATATATAATCTTTCAACTGTACCAAAAACTTAAATATCAATAATTATGAAAGGTTGCCGCAGACGCAGGCAGGAATCGAGAGTAGACAAGCAATACGCAGATTCTTATCATTAGTATCTCAGACGGCCAAGCAGTCTGCGTAGGAATTGGAGCCACGCCTATGCAACGATGGTGTGTCTGCCCGAACCATAATGCTTATACACTCCGCCTACCCTTTAAGCACTCGTGTAGCATGTTGATGGTTACGGTAACGAGCAGTAATGAGAGCCCCTTAAAGGCATCATAAACGAGCACGAGCGAAATGGCAGGCATTATCAATGGCAGGCAGCATCAGTACGTACGACAGCATGCATCTATCCGAAAAAAAAAAAACAAAAACAATAAACAGTAAACAGTAAAACGAAATCATTGCCACTAAGCTGAAGACCAACGCGCCCATCTCGCTCCCGCCAATTGGGGGTGCTCTGCGTTAGTATTTTTTCTATTTACTTTTTTTATTTTTTGTACATTTGCGTAAAATAAGAGAGCTTTTACGTTGAAGTCAAGTAATATGTGAGAGCGCATTAAAAAGAGAAAGAAATATATGCACTGAGAGAAATATTTTAATTGTTACATGGAAGTAAAACGAAATAGAGAGAGAGAGTCAGTTATCTAGAGAGTATTTACAAGCACATGGGTTTGTCCTCTTTCTCTCTTAATCATTCTTACTCACTCTAAGTCTATCCATCATTCTCCTTCCCTGTTTTCTCTCTTACCTACTCTTCTGAACACTTACTCACGCACTAGCTCTAGAAATAAATCAGTATTCTTCTTCTTTTTTGTTCTTTTCTGCATTAACTATTTTGTATTGATAATAGCTAAAAAACAAGTCACTCTTTATGCACACATGCACACACACAAAACACAGGCAGATGTCATTCGCATTTTCTTAGGGGATAAGACTACAGCTCTCATTTTTTTATTGAATCTTACCCTTTTTATGCATACAAAAACAATGAAATTGCAAACAAATACAAGCACAGAATACATGCATGCACTTACAAACGGTCATACAACTAAGCAGTATATATCGTCGGAGTCGGTAGTTGCAGCTAGAAAGAAAATCTGAGCTTATTTTGTCCCTCTGATTTGAAGCAGGAGACAAAGTGGCGGCGCACGATTTTTCTACTCATTCAACGTCTGTTATATTCATCCAAAACTGTAGCCAACATCAACAAGAGCCCAACAGCTCGGGTATAAATATAATGTAAATAAATAATATATATATAATGCGCTGACTGCGGCGTCTACAATTTGCTTCGCAGCCGCTATCCTTTTTCCACTTATATTGCTGTGCTTTTGCATTTTCTTTTTCTTGAAGTCGTCGTTGTCGTATTCTATGGCAACGTCACCGTAACCCACCACCTTTACCTTCACCACTATCATCTCCACCTCTGACTTCGTCACCTTATAGCCGCTTCGCACACTTGCGCAGGCTGTGCTTGTTGTGGGTGTGGGTGTGGGTGTTGCTGTTGCTGTTGCTGCCGCTGCTTCTGTTGTTCTTCGATGAGTCCCTACAGCAACCGCTAGTTGTTATTGTTGGAAAGGGATAGCTATAACATGAGGGTGAATGAGCTTAAGAACATAAAGAACACAATTATACGCGTGTAGCGTCTGTCTACAATATTCCCTATATTTTATTTCTCCATGCCCTTTTTTATATTTCGTTGCGCTCAGATTTTTTATTTTGCTTACACCTTTCATCTTACTTTAAAGTAATTCTCTAAGTACTGACCCACTCCATGTTACCATCTCCTTTGGTTATCCTCCTCTTTATATATTATTTTTATCGTTTATTTGTTTCGTTTATTTTGTTCAGTTTATATACCTATACATGTATGCTGGTGTGTTTGTTTATGTCTGTGCGCGTGTGTATGTGTGTGTGATTGTATGTATATGTATCTTTGTGTTGTGTATAAATGATCTTCCCTATTTACATTACATACTTACGTGTAAGTGCGTAAGGTTTATACTTAAGGTAGTACTAGTAACAATTGGAATTTTTTCATATTGATTGATTTATACATCACTATATTTACATATACCAACATATCCATTATTCTTCTTGCTTTTGCAATTTTCTTCAGTTTATAACATATACATGTATATACATATACACTGTGTGTGTATCTGTGTATATATGTGTGTCTTTGCTATTGTGTAGAAATGATCTTCCTTATTTACATATATATATATATATATATATGTATATAAATATGTATAAATTATATATATATATAATATATTAAAATTATGTATGCATGTAAAACTTATATATGTAAAAATGTGATGTACATAGCAATTGTACATATATTTGTGTGTCTTAGTTTTTGGGTGGGTGTATATATTTCTCATGTTGTTTTTTTGCATGCCGCAGTGTGTGTCCCAGAATTGAAAGAAAAATGAATTGTCTCTTTTTCAGATATTGTTTTGCCTTCGCCTCTCCCTTTTTCCTCAAGAAGAGTGTGTAAGTAACATTGGATGACTGATTTCAGCAGACGCTCGCAGATTCCACCACCTTATATGGTATACGTGTATATTTACATACACAAACACAGAACATACACACACAGATGCAAACACACATAACAGAAAATCAAGGGGCAGAATATTTCGTAGGAAAAAACCTTTTTCTTTTTTATTTTATGTTGCTTTTTATTTTAATTTCGTTGTAAGGAATTATCGATTTTTTACTTTTCATTTCCTCTTTCTTCGGGGATTTCCAGTTACATGCTGCTTGGTGGTATTTCAGAAACTGATTTATTGTAAGAAATGTAAAAAAAACCTATATGTATACATGTACGTAAATATATGTGCAATTACGACCGTATGTATTTGTATGCGGGTGAATGTATGTAAATTTGTACTTGATTCAACCACACCTATCGTGCCAATTAAAATAGGCGAAGGATACCGGACAGCAGCTTACGAAGAAGAAATCGAGACAAGCAATTGTTGAATACGTGTCTCTCTTCTAGTTCACAAATATTCGTAACCGAAAGCGTACCAGATTGGTACTAGCTTCAGATGCTTTGTTTTAATTGGTTAATAAAATACTTGTCTACAAAATATATAAATATATATGTATATGTACTACACATATATATGTATAAACAATGAGTGTGCGCCATAGAACCTTTAACTGTTTAATTGCTTGCTCTTATAATTAGTGTTTGCGCATCACAGCATCAAACACTAGCCTTTCTCCCTTTTGAGACAATAACGAATCACAAAGTACAGACCTCGGCCAGTAGCAAGTGCTATATAAGCCAAACAATGAAAAAGGGATGGAAGTGGGTTGTGCGATGGGAGCCACATCACTGTACGTTTACGGGCAAAAAGGAGCAATTAACGTGCCTTACAAATACATTACCACTTACTCTCACGAGCAACACAAAAAATACACATACAGATGCAGGCAGGCACACGAGTTCATGCAGTGCACGAACATCAGAAACGAAGTGCTCCGCAGCAGTAGTAGTAGCACTAGGAAGCACAGCTAGGTGGCAGTAACAGATGAGCAACCGAAGTATAGTCAAAAAAGAAAACAAACAGAACACATGAATATGAGCATATAGTCACGGCGGCAATGCCGGCGATGGATGGCATTGAGAATGAGAATAAAAACTGGAATGAGTACAGAAATGGGCATGAGAATGAAAAAAAAAATTGGATGGGGAATAGCCGGTAGGGGGCCGCCCGACCAGCTACGACCAATCAAATGTCGAGTTGCCTTTGTCGCACACTGTTGCTTTACTCTTCTGCTGATGCGACTGGGCACAATCTTTCTCTTCCAGCTTCAGTTAAAAAAGAGCGCAAATCAAAACCAACGCTCTCTTTAATACTGTCAACGCTAACGAAATCATTACAATAGTTATTTTATCATAAGATTGCTGCACTGTTTTCGTGCAAGAGTATGCAGCAATCTTATTTACTAATATTAAGTTTACTCAATCTTCTAAGAAAGCATGTATGCGTATGCATGAGTATTTATATATATAGCGCATATACATATATACATTTATGAACTGCCGCGTCATTGGCTAATTACAGCTTGGTTTCTAATTATAATCTTGATAAAAACAGAGTAATGTGGTTTTGGCGTGGCTTCCAACTTAAAGATTCCAAGCTCTTTTTAATTGGTTCAAAATAAGCAACTTTAAATTGTAATGTTAATAGAAAGTCCATAAAATTAACCAATAGTTATCTTAATTCGGATAATTATTATATCTTTTAATTTCTTAGGTAACTAATTAAAAATTTAAATTTATCGAAATTAAATTGAAATTATTTTTTTAAAAATATCAAACAATTCGTTATTAAAAACATAAAAGGAATGGATAGATATAAGGTTTCTGTTACTTAATTGATATTTATATTTAAATTTTAACTTTATATTTTTATAATTTTGTTACTTTAGCTTAAGCGCCTTTAACTTTTGAATTTGAAAAAATGAAAAGGGGAGCTAATGGAAATTTGCAAAATCGAAAAGTATGTAACAGGCACAAATAATCATCTGAGATCCCAGAAAATGTATAAACGTATGTTTCTCAAAGACTATAAGAGCTAGAGCAACCAAATTTGAAATCTAGATTCGTTACTTTCGTACGCTTTACGAGTTTGTTTTAGATTTTTGAATTTTCTCCCCTGGTCGAAGTAATAGGAAAAAAACAATTATTAAGTACAATTTTCATAACATAATAATTGCACTGTTCTTGATGTACGTTGTTAATCTCGTTAGAGCTAGAGCAATCAAATTTGAAATGTAGATTCGTTGTTTTCGTACGCTAGACCAGTTTGTTTTTGATTTTTGAATTTCCTCCCGTGACCCCCGCAATTCGATAAAAACGATTATTAAGCACAATTATCAACGGATTTTTGGTACACATCATAATTAGACCATTCTTGATCTATGTTGTAAATCTGGGTAGGAGAGATCAAAAACTCGGAAGTTGTACATCTTTAAAAGTGGTGTTATGTAACATTGAGCACCACGCTATAGAGCGCGGGGGGCTAAAAGGCGCGCGCAATGGCTAAGTACTTGTATGTGTGTGTACAGCTGTATATGTAGGCAAAGGGGCTCTCGTAGTTGGCTACACTCGACTACAGATTTCTTACAAGTTTTTCTTAAATTTGAGTTAACGTTAGCTTTGGAGATCCAGCAGGTTGCCTATGTGCTTAGTGAAATACGACTCACTATTGTTTCACTATTTAATCAATTATAAACGCTCTTATTAAGAGCTATTAAATAGTTGTCGACGAAAATATCATGTACAACGAAAAAAGGTGGTTTTGATTAACTTGCTCAAAACGAAATAATAAATAACATATGCAAAACCCAATCAAATAAAAAGGTATTATTTAAAAAAAAAATCGATTCTAATTTCAGGAAGATTCTAATATCCCAATTTTTAATTTGTGAACTTCTACTGTATTAATATTATAATATTGTTGAAATTTTGCTATTAAATTAATAGTATGTAGGACTATAAAATATGTGAATAAGAAAGTTAAATAAGTTTAAAATTCATAGAAATTATAAAAAAAATTTAAAGGCCTTTATAATTTGTTTTTATTTTCAAAATGGAAAATCGGATATATTGAAAAAAAAAAAAAACCAGTTCGCTTGCATTATCAAAGGTCAAATAAAAATTTTAAAGAATATATATTATATAAATATATTTATTAATTTATAATGGGTGACGAATACTTTAGCAGTACACACTGGTAAACAGTAACATCATCATTAATTTCATTTACAGTTTTTATAGTAGATCTTATTTATAAATATTATGATATTACATTGATTACGAAAAACTTACCCAGTGTCATTGGATCCTTTTTCTAACTGTTTGAATTGAGACCCATTTAGAAGCAGCCAATAGTCCTTCTTAAGGAGCCACTGGCCAACACTGTTGAAAATATTCCCAGTTACCATTGAGCGCTCGCATTTACTAAATATTATTCTTATTAAATTAAAAGTTTTGTTGGTGTTGTTGATTTTACTGTTGTTTTTATTTAATTACTGTTGCTTTTATTTTATATTTTATCTTATTTGTTTTGTACTGTTTAAGTATGCTTAAATATATAGGAACTTTAAATCGAGCGTGTAGCGTAACAAATTAAAACTGGATTGTACCTGGAACAATAAAATAATTACATACATACATATGGTGTCATATGTAACACAAAATTGTAAATTGCACAAAAAATATACTAAAACTAATGAAGTGATATCGATGACTTTTGTATAGAATTGTATACTACGCACGTATAAAAATTATATTTTTATATATGAAATATAAGTATATATATATATATATATATATATATATATATATATATATATATATATATATATATATATATATATACATATATAAATGTTGGTAAAGACAAGCATGAAGCAATAAGGATCTAGGGGCGAACCATTTCCGAAAGCGGAATTGAAACCGATTTGAAAAACATAAACTAATTAGGCATAGAAAGCAAAACGAGAGGTAAAAAACAGCAACGATACATTGATGGGATTGCGATGGTTATGGTTAACGGTACTAAAATTAGTAGGGTCAGATTGAGTGGATGAGGGTGACAAATTCTCATTCTCAGAGAGTAATAACCAGAACTGGAGAACAAGTGACCAGCTATCTGTTATTTCCTTTAACATCAGCAGAAGCAATCACTTGTTAATGATAGCGGCAAGTAGATACATGTATGTGTGGAAGTGTGTATTTGTTCCATGAAAAAGGCACCTTCTTTGAATAGGCAGAGCAGTCGTTACAAAATATTTTAATATCTTAAACGTTATGACACTTGATTGCTGATATGGCGGGTGGTGCCACAGAAACGTAGATAAATAGTCTACATACATGCAAACCACAATTATATAAGAACATAAAGGACGAACGGACAGATATAATAAAAGGAATGGAAAATTTATTAACAAAATTATAGGAAAAGAAACAAGAAGTTACATATATATTCGAAATATATATACGAATTTATTTAGATAAGTATGTTAATATAGTAAGCATTGTAAGAAGTTTTTATGTAAATCTTTTATATATCAGCGTACTTATGTTAAGAACATGTACATATACATTGTGAATGAGATAGAAATATATATATTTGTGCAGATTCTGTTTATTCGGCCGCCAATTTAATTTCCCGAATTCTGCATTTTTTCTTTTCTTTTTTGCATGTTCAGTATCAACACTTTCATTCCTGCTTTGTTGTAACGAGTCAGTGAAACAGTTGTCTCTTTTTCATGCATGCATTTATGCATATATAGAATAAAAGCTACATACATAAAAAAAATTGAAGTATGTTTGGCTTTTTAGCATATATATACTTCTTTACTATAAACCACGTGTCTCATTATATTGTTAGAATGTACATCAACACACCAATGCTGTCTAACCCCTTTTTTATGCGCATCATTTCTCTCACTCAATACAAACAAAAAATACAAGCTAAGGCACAGAGAGAGAGTGAGAGAGAGACAGAGAAAGAGAGAGCTAGAGAGAAAAACACACTCCCACGGTAACTTGCACTCGCATTCGCATTCTCAATTCCATGTACTCCTTTAATTGCTGACTCAAAATTTTTTTTTTTTGCATTTCCCTATGTGCTTCGTCAACGGCACATAGACTCGACAAAGATAATAAACAAAATCTGCCCTTGTTGGGTGTCTTCTTCTTGTGTATTTTTTGTGTCTTTACATTTTGTATTTCATTTAAATATTCACATTACGTTGTTCGGCTATTATTGGCATTATGAGTAGTATTTTTTACTAACAGTTTTAATTGTTCAGTTATTAAGGGCAAGTATATAATATAAGAATAGTTCTTATGCTTATTAATTATTAGGAATGACTATTTAAGTTTACACATATATATAACACCAAGAGTTGTTTTTCCGCATTTCAGTCTTTTAGTATATTCTCTTCTTATTTTGTTTCTCTGTTTTCGATTCATGCATTTTTGATCATTGAAGAATTTAACTGTTGTAACACTGATAATCCGATGGCTTTTTCAATATTAAGATATATATTATCTTATTATATTTTTAATTAATTGATTTATTATTAATATCATATAATTTGTTAATAATTTTGAATGTTTCTTATAACTACTTCTAATAGCGGCGGTATTTGGTAACTTTAACTTACTCGGCGTAATTTAAATACACAAAATATTTTTTTTAAAACTCGTATAAATCAAAAAAAAGCCTCCAATATCGTAATAATATATATATATATATATATATATATACATATACATATATATATATTTATTTATTTATTCATGTATATATATATATATATATATATATAGTTTTTTTATTTTCTTTTATTATATTTAAACTATATATATATGTATATATATATATATAGATAGTTTTTTTGTTTTCTTTTATTTATATTTAAACAAATAAGCTCAGAAATTTTCACGTATAACACTTTTAAAAATGCGCGAGCTGTGTACGAACTAAAATTTGTAACTAAACTTAAAATTTGTCTTTTTGTAAGGAAATGTAAATCACTTTTTTTCCTTTTTTTAATAAACAAAAGAGAGATAGCAAAAGAGTAATATACATAGAGAAAGAGAGAGCAGAAGAGTAAGACTTGTATTTACTTGGTAGCACTTCACGTAAAATATAATATATTAAGTTTAATTTAGGTATTTATTAACAATATTTATTAACAAATTATAATTATTTTTTGTTCTTAATTTTTTTTGCGTTTTAAAGTTAATTAATTTTTTACTATGAAATTAAAATTTATTATTTATAATCACACGCTGTACCTCGATACCGTGAGTCTGGCCGCCTCCACCGTCAATTTCGTACTACCAATTGTTTCCGTATGTTTATATATTTTTTGAAGTTGAGATACTTTTTCACTCGAAAGAGCGGAATAAAGCCTCTCACAACATTTATATTTACTGAGAGAGCTATTTCATCAGAAAAAATGAGAGAGCGAGAGAGAAAAAGTGCGTACATTGACCAAAATGAACAGTGTGAGCGAGTGGGCGAGCTGTACATTTTTTAAAGAGAGTGATGAAAACGAGAGAGCAGGATAATGGGGTAATTATTGCCACGCAGAGTGGTAATTAGGAGTAAAAGAGACAAAAGATGCGATAAAACAAAGTACCAAGTGCAGTTTTTTGCGTGTGGAAACGTGAGCGCCTGTACTATCCATTTATATAATTATATATAATATATAATTTATATATATATATATATATATATATATATATATATATATATATATATATATCACACTGTTTATTATATATATATATATATATATATATATATATATATATATATATATATAAGTGTATGTGTACTTATGTGTCTCTCTATAACTGCTTTCGTACTTATGTATTCGTATGCAGACTCGCACCCACTGTGGGAGTAGTCCAGGCGATAGCAATCATCGTTCATTAATTTTGTCTAACTACCGACGGAAGTTGTACTTACCTAAATATACGAATAGTCTGTTGCCGGTTATTTTGAACATCTTTATTTTTTTTGTTTAGACACTATAAGTGTGGTATTAAAACATATGCAAAAATTGTTCCATCATTTAAATAATCGATGTACATGTAATAAACTATTTATTAATTTGAATTCATTTTGGTAATTACATTACTTATTCAATACAATAATGCAGTTTTCATTAATCGCAATAAACTTCTAAATTCGTATGTAAAATATATTTTTCAATATTTTTCATCCCTATTTACGATTAAAAATTGGCAATACAGTTAAGCCGTTTTATCTATTTTCAAGCCATGTGTTGTTGTAGAATAGTAAATTTTGTTTAATTAAATTTTCAAATTTTATGTTTGTTGGTTGAGTGATTAATAAAGAGATGAAGGACAATATCAAAAATATCAATGTCGTATAAGCAAATACATTCAATGAAAAATTAAAAACATTTATATATATATAATATATATCTATAATAAATACTAAGAATATAATATCCTATTACCATTTTATTTAGAATGAATTCAATTAACTAAAACCAGTGCTCAATGTGTACATTTGGTCTCAGTTTGCAAGTAATTAACCAACTTTATTATATATTTACTGTATATTTACTAAAACTTTGTGTAAAATATTTAAATAAGGCATAAAATTAAATTAGTTATAGCATTTTCTTTAAGGGGCTTGAATTAACCACAAAGAAAACAAAGAAAAACCATCAGTCAGCTTTATCAATTACAAGTGTTTACTCCAAATATCAAATTTTAAATACTTTTTTTTATAAGTTTATATGTAATAATTTAATAATGTATATATTTATATAATTATTTCAAGTTAAATATCTGCCTAAGCTTGTTAAGGCCAATAAGGTGAATTATAAATAAAGAAACAATTTAAAATTCAATATTTATTTATTTGTAAAACAAATCGCACGTGCAAGTATTAAAAAACTAATAAAAATTATTGGTAACGCAACATGTCTTGTTGGTGTATTTTACATAGTCGGTGGATATTTTGATTGAGTACGCCCTTATGAAGCACATAGAAGGATAATAAGGAAGTAAACAATCTGCTTTTGAGTGTACCCGACTTCGAGAACACCTTTGTCTACATACACAGCCATACACACAAATAGACACACTTATACACAGTTCTACATGCATTTTAAGCTGCAGCGCAGTGAATAGTGAATAACATCCGTGCTTTTCAATCAATCTTAACAAAATTCAAAATTAGTATGTCTGCTCTAGCTCTTATAGTCTCTGAGAATCAGGCGATCATACCAACGGACTGACATGGCTAGATCACGTTAGATAGTTCCTGATCAAGAATATATAGTTCTATCTGTTACATACTTTTAAATCTTGCACATTTCCATTAGCTACATTTAAGACTTTTTTAATTGCAAAAGGGCTAAAAATTGATTACCTTTAATCAAAGTTTTTGTTATTTTATATAGTAATAATTAGACCATTCTTAATCTACGATCGAATACAAAACACGGAAGTTATACAACATTAAGAATAGTGTTATAGAGTACGGGCGGATAAAAGGCGCGTTCAACAGTTTAAAGTGTATGTAGAGCTGTGTATATGTGTGTGTATGTAGGCAAGAGGGTTCTCTTAGTCAAATATACTCGACTACAGATTTCTTACTTGTCTTAATAATATGTCCATATGGTTTATGTATATCTTATATAACTATTTCTATTCTTTTTGTTTGAATTAATTGTCGAATTTACATTATTTTTATTTTTAAAAATTAAATCTTTCTCTTTTTAAAGAGTTCAAATTCATTGAGAATTCTTAGCTATATAAAATAAAACCTTAATTTTTTTACTATAATTAAAACGCCATTCATATGGTTCGCTACAATGTTTATAATTTTTTTTTTTGTCATGTGAAATTTTTCATTTTTATTCTTATTATTATATCTATCTATCTATCTAAGTAAATAATTTGCTTAGTGCTTCAGTATTCTTGGTTCAAAATTTTATTTACATTTATTATATTAATTTGTCCTTTAAAATTCTTGTCTTATTTATTTATTTATTTACCTTATGTATAATGTTATATTTATCTACAGTTAGTTACCTTAAGATACAATTATTTACATTTAAATAATATTGCAAAGAATTTTAATAGGCATAACCTACATAATTTTAAAAGTGCCAATGTGCAGGTCTTTAATTATGATAACCCAAAAAAAACATAACCAACGGTGCAAGCTTATCAGCAAGCGCCATTTTATTTTATGTTCGCAGCGTCCACAGAGGCCGGTGTATAAAGATGCTCCACCTTTTGAGTATATATTCATCTGCCTGTGTGTATGTGTATACATGTGCTTATATATATCAATGTATATGTAAATATATTTCTATATATATATATATAGGTGTATGAAGATACATCGACATTTACATTTCGTGGGAGTCTCTTAATATATATATATATATATATATATACTAATTTCGTAGAAAAAGTCACACTCACAGTAGAAATAAAAAATGAAATTTCGCGTCTGCGTTTACGCTTTAAAATATAAATGAATAACACACGCATTCGGTCGAAAGGAATATGGAAAGCCCTTTTTTGGAACATTCATATACAGACATAAACACAAACACATTTAAAGAGACAGATCGGCTAAAGCTACAGATTCGGCATCCAAAGCTAGCCTCTAGCATCAACTTACAGAATAAAAAAAAAGAGCGAAAAAATGGAAACGATGGAAATGTAGTGATGCGAGTAGAGTGAAGCAAAAAAAAAGATAGAGAGCAAAAAAGAGAGCGCCGCTTTCCATCATCTCGTTTTCGACTAAGAAGCAAGCATTTTTAACTCTTCTACAATTATGTATGTACGTACGTGTGTATCTATATATATATGTAAGCATTTATGTGTGAATCGTGTATTGATATATGTATAATATATATATATATATATATATATATATATATATATTTTTTTTTGTGTTATATTTTGCTATGTACTATGTACTATGTTTGCATATATGTATGTTGATGTACCTATATACGTTTTTACATGACTCAACACACATGAACGCAAACGTACAATAAGGTACATACTACAGACGCGAGTGTAAGAGTGTGTAAAAGAGTAACTTTGCTCATTTCGCGGTCACAAGTAAGCGCGTCAAGATGGGTGGTTGGTTGACATTTCCGGCGGGCTCGGGGGATAGACATCTGTTGTTCATGAGTCTTAACCAATGCAGAATGCTATATATATATATATATATATATATATATATATATATTAATGTCTTCTGAAAGCATATATACACAATCTTTTTTGTACGCACTAAGATCCGGAGTCGGTAGAAATTTAAAGCTTGATACAAACTGTTTTTAATTTAAAAGGTAAATTAATGTTTGGTCTCATTAAGTAGGAGCTAGTAGGTTATTTTAAATATTAAGTGAAACAAATAATAATTCTATTTAATTAAATTATTATAATTTATATAGCATTATTGCAAAGTTTGTCCTTTATTAAACAGAAGTTATCTTCGAGTTAATGCTGTAGAAAGAATACTAATAACCAAGAAAACTAAAGCTAAGTAGGTTTCACTGAAATATACTTTTCTTTCTCGTCGTATAAAAATTAGTTAATTTTATTATCTAAATAATAAGTGACAGAACGTAATAATTAAGATCATATATTGACTACTATTAATACTACTACTATTTCAATTTTAAAGATTTTAAAATAGGTTTGACATATAACGTATAATAACAAAAATATTCTGGCAAAATGTTGGAATCGGTTCCGGACGGTCATGGCTAGATCGACTTAGCTAGTCATCCTGGTAAAGAATATATATACTTTATGGGGTCTCAGACTGTTACATACTTTTGGGTTTTGCACATTTCCATTCGCTTCCTATATGCCATTTTTTAAAAGCAAAGGGGCTTAAAAATTTTTTTTGTGATAATATAACACTTAACTATCTTGAATTATTTTATATTATTTTTTCCAGTAAATACTGCAATTTTATAATTTTTAAAAAAAGTTATTTTTAATTTTTTAATTTTATAAGAAGTAGTACTATTTTGTTTATTTTTTTCTAACTGCCAACAACAATAAACTATACTTTCCATTAAATATCTTTCAAAAAAAATATAATTATAGCAAATGTTATTAGATCTTGGCAATAAAGTTTTTCCTGGTAAATTATTTACTATCCAGATAACCATCATATTTTATATTTAAGAGCCTCTATCGATTTAGGCAATTAGCAAGTTTTTGTTGATAAGCAATGTGTTTATTTATTAATAATATAAAAAATAATTTTGTGCAGCAATAAAACTGTTGTTTCTATTTATACTTAAATACCAAAGAAACACCACTTAGTCGTTTTCAGCTGCTTACCCTACCCACTCTCCATTTTCCACTCCTCTTAGATGGCTTAGCCAACCATTTGCATAGACAGACGATAAATGATCAGTAAACATTTGTTAACAGTTGAACACAATCATTGGGTATTAAGTTAAAGAATGAGAAAAAGTTCCTCATAATTTAAACATATCACTCTCTCTATCTATCTTCCTATGTCACTCTCTTCTTTTATTTATTGTTCTCTTTTCCTACTTCCAACAGTGAGTGCATGAAATGCTTGCTTTAAATAAATACAGGTGATCAAACAAAACAATCGCGCTTCAAGCCTTAAATATGGAACAAGTAAGAAATCTGTAGTCGAGTGTACACGTCTACGAAAACCCCTTTGCCTACGTACACAGATATACACACAGTTCTACACGCACTTTAAACCATTTAGACGCGCCATTTAGACTCCCGCGCTATATAGCCTACCTATGTTGTATGTGTGCCAAAACGAAATTCGATCGGTTGAAAGTTTTACTAATCATTCGTGTTTTTTGAATTACGGTGGTCAGGGGAGGAAATTCAAAAATCTAAAACAAACTCGTATAACGTACGAAAATAACGAATCTAGGTTTTAAATTTTGGTAACTCTATCTCTTATAGTCTCTGAAAAAAGGCTTTCAGACGGACGGACAGAGAAACGGCCGAACAGACGGACAGACAGATTGACAGGTCTAGATTGACTTGCTTGTCGTCCTGATTAAGAATATATATACTTTATGGGGTCTCCGATGATTATTTCTATCTGTTACATACTCTTAGCCCCTTTGCCTTTTGTAACAAGTAAGAAGTCTGTAGTCGAGTGTACCCGACTACGAGACCCCCTTTGTCTACATACATAGCCATACACACACATACTCACACATACACATAGTTCAGCACGTACTTCAAGCCTTTTTAGCGCTCTAATGCGCAATACTTAATGTTCTGTAACTTTCGTGTTTATTGTTCATCTTAACTAAATTCACAACATAGATCAATAATGCCTTTTTGTAAAACAGAAGCAAATCGGATCCCGGGGGTTAAGTGGTGCGCGCAAAATAAGAGCAACGAAATTTGGAATCTAGATTCGATATGTTCGTACGGTATACGAGTTTATTTCAGATTTTCGAATTTTCTTCCCTGACTCACGCAATTTCAAAAAATCATTTATAATGCACAGTTTTTAACCTATCAAATATCTTTTTTAATATTTTTCACATACTAAGTAGACCGTTCGTTAACTACGTTGTGAATTTCGTTAAGATTGAAAAATAAACACGGAAGGTATACAACATTAAGTGCCACGTTATAGAGCGTGGGGGGATAAAAGGCGCGCGCAATGTCCAACAGATTTCTTACTTGTTTTTATTCCGAATTTCTGTTTTGGAGACATAATATATAGACCAGTCTTGATCTTCGTTTGTTATTTAGTTAAGATAGAATAAACAAGTAAGAAATCTGTAGTCGAGTGTACCCAACTACGAAAGCCCCTTTCCCTTTACATACAGTTATACAATCACATACACACAGTTCTGCACGTACTTAGCCATTGCGCGCGCCTTTTAGACCCCCTCGCTCCATACCTCGATACTTAATGTTCTTTAACTTCTTAGCGAAATTCACAACGTAGATTAGGAATGGTCTAATTAATATGATTGTCAAAAAGAAATTTTATTGGTTGAAAATTGTGTCTTATAATAATAATATAATTTTTTCGAATTGCGGGGGTCAGGACAGGAAATTCGATTGGAAATATATTTCCATACGAACATAGCAAATCTAGTATTCAAATTTCGTTGCTCTAGCTCTTATTTTGCGCGCACTACTATACCCCCCCGGGCCACATAACACCACATTTGATGATTTATAACTTTTAAGTTTTAAGACCAATCTTACCCAGATTCACAACATAGATCAAAAATGGTCTAATTATAATGTGTGCCAAAACGAAATTCGATCGGTTGAAAATTGTGATTGTGAAATTGCAGCGACCGACCTCTAGAAGGGCATCAATGGCCACGCCACACCCTTCCAGAACGACGTTCACTGCTCCATCCCTACCCACAGTCCACGGACGGCTGGCCATACGGACACCTTTTTTAAAGGCCTCTTCAGACATCCTGTCCTTTAGGTTCATCTCATACAGATCTCCCATGAACTCGTCAGGAGAGATCTGCGTATGAACGCCCTGCACAACCACCTTAGGTCCCAGACTGTCATTCACGCTAACATCCAGACCTACCTCGTTTTTATCGAATTGCGTGGGTCAGGGGAGGAAATTTAAACATCAAAAACAAACTCGTATAACCTACATACATAACGAATCTAGAACTCAAGTTTGGAGCTATTGGAAATGTGCAAAATCGAAAAGTATGTAACGGGTAGAAATAATCATCGGAGACCCCATAAAGTATATATGTTCTTAATCAGGACGACAAGACGAATGGATCTAGCCCTATCCGTCTGTCGGTCCGTCCGTCCGTATGAGCCTGTTTCTCAGAGACTATAATAGCTAGAGCAACTAAATTCTGAACCTAGATTTGTTATTTTCGTAAGCTAAACAAATTTCTTTTTGATTTTTGAATTTCCTCGCCTGACCCCCGCAATTCGAAAAAAAAACGATTATTAAGCACAATTTTCAACCGATTCTTTTTGGCACAAATCATAACTAGACTATTCGTAATCTATGTTGTAAATCTGGGTAAGATTAATAAAATAAACTCGGAAGTTATACATCATTAAAAGTGGTGATATGGAGTCCGGGGGGTTAAGTGGTGCGCGCAAAATAAGAGCTAGAGCAATGAAATTTGGAATCTAGATTCTTAATGTTCGCACGCTTTACACGTTTGTTTTAGATTTCCGAATTTCCTCCCCCGCAATTCCAAAAAATCGATTATAAGGCACAATTTTCAACTATTAAAATTTCTTTTTGGCACATATATTATCTAAAGCATTCTCGATCTACTTTGTGAATTTAGTTAAGATTAAACCATAAACACGGAAGTTACAGCACATTAGGTATCGCGCAATGGATCGCGGGGGCTAAAAGGCTTAAACTACGTGCAGAACTGTGTGTATGTGTTTGTATGGCTGTGTATGTAGGCAAAGGGGCTCTCGTAGTCGGGTACACTCGACTACAGACTTCTTACTTGTTTTTTTATGAAACCTAAGAATTAAATAATCTTTAGGAAATACATGGTCATACAAAGAACCTTACGGCAGAAGGGCAGATCTAGATTTATTTTGATAGTCAAAAATAATATATACTTATTGGATCGGATTCGCTTCCTTCTTCTGGTTTTAAAACATATTTTTACTGCACGTATTCATAAGGTCCCTTTTTTGAAGGTAGAGGTAAAAAACTAAAAAAAATAATCATATATATATGTTAGATTATCTAGTATATATAGGAAAATCTATCCATATCGTAATCTGACAGTAATTTATGCATACAGAGTGTGAATGCCCGAGACATATTTTTTTGAGCATGAATGAAATCGTAAATTTTTTAAGTTTATAAAAAGTGTGAGTGTGATTCTAATATATTAGTCGACATCTATGAAAATGTAAATAATCAAAAAGGTAGTTGCATCTATATATATTTGTGTATATATGTATATATGTATATATGTATATATGTATATATGTATATATGTATATATGTATATATGTATATATGTATATATAGTATAATCGATAACCGGTATGCATCCACGCATTTTACTGTGGCAGAGGCCTGCGGACTGTGCCCTGCTTTGTACGCACAAATACTTTGGGCATCTTATCCGTTATTCATTCAACATGTAGAGCTGTAGTCACACCTATGTATCTATTCAGTTTGAGTTTTTTATTATTATTTTTCTTATTATTATATTCATATCATTTCTTTAGCGACTCGAAATTTTTAAATTTCTTTTTGTTGCTATCTTTTGGTTACTCTTTTTGTTTTTTTTATCTATTTTCCAGTTTTGGGTATTAAGTTTAGGCTTGCTAGAAAGTTAAATGGATAATATGGGCTGACTATTTGCCTATTCTCTATGGATGTTCAACGATGAACAATGAACGATGAACGAAATACGTTGAACGGTCTCTTGTTCTTGACACTTAAGCGCAAACTGATCAGGTTATATTTATTGAATTGCCGTTCTCATTTTCATTGACAAATACTACTGAGTAACCAACCGTATAACTGACAGAACGACTGAATAATTTAAGCGTACGGAATGACACTTGGTACTCGACCTACGCATTTTTTCTATACACAACAAGTAAGAAATCTTTAATCGAGTGTATTCGACTACGAGAGTCCCTTTGTCTACAGACACAGCTATACACACACATACGCAAACACATACACACAGTACTACACGCACTTTAAGTCCTTTCGCGGGCTCTTTAGCCCCATAACGCAATACTTAATGTTGTATAACTTCTGTGTTCAGCCCTTTTGCCTTTCGTAAACAAGTAAGAAGTCTGTAGTCGAGTGTACTCGACTACGAAAGCCCCTTTGCCAACAAACACAGCCACACACACATACTCACACACAGTTCTGCACGTACTTTAATCCTTTTAGCCCCCGCGCTCTATTGGACGATACTTAAAGTTCTGTTTATTGTTTAAACTTAACGAAATTCACAAAATAGATCGAGAATGCTTTAGATAATATATGTGCCAAAAAGAAATTTTAATAGTTGTAAATTGTGTCTTATAATCGATTTTCTCAAGTTGCTGGGGGGGAGGGTAAGAGGAGGAGATTCGGAAATCTAAAACAAACGTGTAAAGCGTGCGAACATTAAGAATCTAGATTCCAAATTTCGTTGCTCTAGCTCTTATTTTGCGCGCACCACTTAACACCCCCGGGCTCTATAGCACCATTTGTAATGATGTATAGTTACCGAGTTTATTTTATCAATCTTACCCAGATTTACAACATAGATTAAGAATAGTCTAGTTATGATGTGTGCCAATAAGAAATTCGATCGGCTGAAAATTGGGCTAAGTAATCCTTTTTAGCCCTTTTGTAAAAAAGAAGCAAAGCGGAGCTGTTGGAAATGTGCAAAATCCAAAAGTATGTAACACATAGAAATAATCATCGGAGACCCCATAAAGTATATATATTCTAAATCAGGACGACAAGACGCGTTCATCTAGCCCTGTCCGTCAATGGCTAAGTACGTGCAGAACTGTGTGTATGTATGAGTATGTGTATGTATGGCTGTATATGTAGGCAAAGGGGCTCTCGTAGTCGGGTACACTCGACTTCAGACTTCTTACGTGTTTTCATATTGCGGGGGTTCGGGGTAGGAAATTTAAAAATCTAACATAAAATCGTATAGCGTACGGTGACATTTTTTTTTCGCACCAATAATAATTAGACTGTTTTTCATCTACGTTGTGAATTTTGTTAAGATTGGATAAAAATCACGGAAGTTATTCAACATTAAGTATCTCGCTAGTGAGCGCAGGTGCTAAAGGGCGCTGCCAATGGCTTAAAGTACGTGTAAAACTGTATGTATGTGTGAGTATGTGTGTGTATGGCTGTGTATGTTGGCAAAGGGGCTATTGTAGTCGGGTTCACTCGACTACAGACTTTTTACTTGTTTTATCTTAAAATAATTCACAACGTAGATCAATAATTGTTTATTTATTCGATCGGCAAAATTGAAAATTGAGCTTAATAATCGTTAATTTAAAAATCTAAAACTAACTCGTATAGCGTACAAACATAACAAATCCATATTCCAAATTTGGTGCTCTAGCTCTTAAAGTCTCTGAGAAAAGGCGTTCATACAGACAGACGGACATATATATAAACGTACGCATTAAACGTACACTACGCTCAGTGCAAGGATAGACGTATATGTATGTGTGCAATAGCCAGCTTGTCTGAATGTCACCATTGAAGAAAATGATTATTATGCTGCTTGTGTTATAAATTCCTTAATAATATTTGCTTCTTTTCAGTAAAAAGAACATAAAATTTATCAGGGACGAGGGAAATCTATGACCAGATGAATGAATGAGTGAAGTAACCAAATCAGTTCAAGATATGAATCTCTTTATAAACAGCTGCTTGTGTAGACGAATAACAAAGAAAAGAAAACTTCGAAACACTCAGGTAGATTCTCATTTTTATTTCGCTTCTGTTAATTGATTTTCAAAAATTGACCCGTCGATATGTATCTAGTGTGATATACCGAGCACTGGTATTTGACCTATGAATCAATTACTTAATAAATTGTTTAATGTGTTGCTGAAAAATATTTAAAATCTTTCAGTGTTGAATAAGATACAGTGCAATGCAACATTTTAAGAGAGTTATAAAAGGTTTCTTTAGATTTTGAATTAAAACCATAACATGTAAGAAATCTGTATACTCACACATGTGTGTGTATGGATGAATATGTAGGGTAAGGGGCTCTCAGTCGGGTACACTCGACTACACACAGTTGTACACGTACCTAGCCATTGCGCGCGCCTTTTAGCCCGCAGCGCTCTATAACGTGGTACTTAATGTTCTACAACTTCCGTGTTTTTAGCCCCTTTGCCTTTTTGGAAAAAGAAGCAAAGCGGAGCTATTGGAAATGTGCAAAATCGAAAAGTATGTAACACATTGAAATAATCATCGGACACCCCATAAAGTTATATATTCTTGATGAGGACGACAAGACGAGTCGATCTAGCCATGTCCGTCTGACCGCCCGTATGAACGCCTGTTTCTCAAAGACTATATGAGCTAGAGCAACAAAATTTGAAATCTAGATTCGTTGTTTTCGTACGCTAGACTAATTTGTTTTTGATTTTTGAATTTCCTCCCCTGACCCCCGCAATTCGAAAAAATCAATTATAAGACACAATTTTTAACCGATCAAATTTCTTTTTGGCATTCATATTAACTATACCATTTCTAACCAATGTTGTTAATTTCGTCAAAATTTAACAATAAACACGGAAGTTATAGAACATTAAGTATCGCACTATAGAGCGAGGGGGTCTAAAAGGCGCGCGCAATGTTCAAGTACGTGCAGAATTGTGTGTATGTATGAGTATGTGTGTATATGGCTGTATATGTAGGCAAAGGTTCTTTCGTAGTCGGGTACACTCGACTACAGATTTTTTACTTGTTTGTTCAGTCTTAACGAAATTCACAACATAAATCAAAAATGATCCAATTATGATGTGTACCAAAAAGAAATTTCGAGTAAAAATTGTGCTTAATAATTGTTTTTTTTTTCCAATTGCAGGGGTCAGGGGAGGAAATTAAATACTTTTCGATTTTGCACATTTCCATTAGCTCCGCTTTGCGGACCGCTTTGAAATGAATTTGATTTTACATTGTGCTTTATTTTATTAACTATGACTTATAATTAAAACAAGGAAGAAATGTGTATTCAAGTGTACCCGTTTACGAGAGTCCCATTTCCTACAGAAAGCCACACACCCACATACACATAGTTTTACACACACTTAAGCCATTTCGCGCCCCATAACGCGATATAAACTGTAAAAAATTATTGTTTAACTGGTTGTATATGGATACGAAATCTCGATGTTTTACATTATAATCCATTTTCTTAGGACTAGTTTTCCGAAACGGATTAATGTCTTTAATTAATCTTTTCGGCAAATATGTGCATGTACAAACATTTCAGCTCACATTTCTAAGAGTGTCAAAGTACTGTGAAGTTTAAATTTGGGGCATACAGCAACAAACATTGTGAATTGAGCATTGAACAACAATAACAAGAAACGTGAATGAGTTGAACTTGACCGAAATTTCACGTGTTTGGGGCGTGTTCGCAGACTGTCCGACTGGCAGGTCTGATGGCCTTTTGGCTGGCCGACGGCGTTACTCAGTTTGCACTATTAAAAAGGTAAAAAGGCAGCGCCACAGACACAAAAACACACACACAGGCACAGAGACAAAAGCTAAAGTTCGGACTCTACAGAGAGTCTCATACGAAGTGTTCGAACTAAACTCGTTGTCTCGTTGAATGTTGCGTGCGTGTTGTTATCGAAAAACTTTATCATCGTGTTATAAATTTGGACGCGTGCCGAGCAGGCGTAACATATGTATATGTATGTGTATATGTTTGCGCTCTTTAATACCTGGTGTATATGTTTCTCTATCCACAGGCAAACAAAAGGAATTCCTTACCCTGAGAAGTTTAGCTGACCAACTGCTTTTAGGTTAAGACAGCACCCTGTAAATAGAAGCCTTTTGTTTACGATTATCGGTGTGCGTCGGATGATGGTCTATGTTCGCTGGTCAATGAACGAGGCGAGGTTGTCATCAGCACATTGGTGAGAGTTTGGTTCTAGATTTGAGTTTCAGTTGGTGATTGAATTTAAGTTTGAGTTTAGGTCTAGGTCTCAACCTCTCACACACAACGCAATTTGTTGTGCGTTAACGTGTCTGAAGAATAGCTACTTACTAGAGACTCTGGTTGTGGTTAAAAGATTCGTGTTTTTTTGATGTTGTCGTTGCTGTATCCCTGTGTCTGTGGGTGTGTTATATAAAAAAACAAGGGAAAACTTAATGTAAACAGAATTCATTGCTTAAACTTTTTACTATAAGACTATACCAGCCCAATCATAGAAATTGTAAAGAAGATGAGTTAGATAGTTTAATAGTAGGAACTACTTTAATCTGTTTTTTTTTTAGCCCCTTTGCCTTTTTTGTAAAAAAAGAGCAAAGCGGAGCTATTGGAAATATGCAAAATCCAAAAGTATGTAACACATAGAAATAATCATCGGAGACCCCATAAAGTATATATATTCTGAATCAGGACGACAAGACGAGTTGATCTAGCCCTGTCCGTCTGTCTGTCCGTCCGTCCGTCCGTCCGTCCGTCCGTCCGTATGAACGCCTGTTTCTCAGAGACTATAAGAGCTAGAGCAACCAAACTTGAAATCTAGATTCGTTATGTTCGTACGCTGTACAAGATTGTTTTTGATTTTTGAATTTCCTCCCCTGACCCCCGCAAATCGAAAAAAACGATTATTAAGCACAATTTTCAACCGATCAAATTTATTTTTGGCACACATCATTATTAGACCATTCTTGATCGATGTTGTAAATCTGGTGAAGATTGATCAAAAATCTCGGAAGTTATAGATCAGCAAAAGTGGCGTTTTGGGCCCCGGGGGGGTATAGTAGTGCGCGCAAAATAAGAGCTAGAGCAACGAAATTTGGAACGTAGATTTGTTATGTTCGTACGCTATACGAGTTTGTTTTGGATTTTTCAATTTCCCCCCCTGACCACCGCAATTTGAAAAAAACGATTATTAAGCACAATTTTCAACCGATCAAATTTATTTTTGGCACACATTATTATTAGACCATTCTTGATCGATGTTGTGAATCTTGGTAAGATTGATCTAAAATCTCGGAAGTTATAGATCAGCAAAAGTGACGTTATGGGCCCCGGGGGGGCTATGTAGTGCGCGGAAAATAAGAGCTAGAGCAACGAAATTTGGAACGTAGATTCGTTATGTTCGTACGCTATACGAGTTTGTTTTTGATTTTTCAATTTCCCCCCCTGACCCCCGCAAATCGAAAAAAACGATTATTAAGCACAATTTTCAACCGATCAAATTTATTTTTGGCACACATCATTATTAGACCATTCTTGATCGATGTTGTGAATCTGGGTAAGATTGATCAAAAATCTCGGAAGTTATAGATCAGCAAAAGTGGCGTTTTGGGCCCCGGGGGGGTATAGTATGCGCGCAAAATAAGAGCTAGAGCAACGAAATTTGGAAAGTATATTTGTTATGTTTGTACGCTATACGAGTTTGTTTTAGATTTTTCAATTTCCTTCCCTGACCCCCGCAATTTGAAAAAATCGATTTTTAGATACAATTTTTAACCGATCAAATTTCTTTTACGCACACATATTAAGTTGACCATTCTCCATCTACGTTGTGAATTTCGTTAGATTTGAACAATAAACACGGAAGTTATACAACATTAAGTACCGCGCTATGGAGCGTGGGGGCTAAAAGGTGCGCGCAATGGCTAAGTACGTGCAGAACTGTGTGTATGTATGAGTATGTGTGTGTATGGCTGTATATGTAGGCAAAGGGGCTCTCGTAGTCGGGTACACTCGACTACAGACTTCTTACTTGTTTTATATTATGATTTACAGGGCTATATTAGCTGAGCATAAATTGATAATTCTTATTTAGTATATGTATGAGTATATTGTAGGTAGGTTCCCACAAAGGCCACAACTTAATTATTATCTTATACCAGTTTCTCAATTTTAAACAAGTAAGAAATCTGTAGTCGAGTGTACCCGACTACGAGAGCCCCTTTGCCTACATATACAGCCATACACACACATACTTATACATACACACAGTTCTGCACGTACTTAGCCATTGCGCGCACCTTTTAGCCCACCACGTTGTATAGCGCGGTACTTAATGTTGTATAACTTCCGTGTTTATTATTCA